>OY756426.1:32100897-32305897 GCA_963576905.1 Mystacides longicornis | reverse complement strand
TTTTCGATGAATTGATTTTCGATGAATTGATTTTCGATGAATTGATTTTCGATGAATTGATTTTCGATGAACTCGTCGGTTACCGCTGTCAATGGTGGTACCTTATGAAATGTTTCGTCATGTCTGCCAATTAAGGAAACAGTGCCGGCGTTGATAGGGAAATACTATGGGGGACAGTTGGCAGAAAAAACTAACTGTTACTTTTCTTTGTGTGACCTGCAACCTATGGACTGGGTACGAAATGCATTCTCGGACACTATTTCTCTTGGGCACTGATTCGATTTTGAAATTAAAAAATTACGAAGAACTGGCCAAAATCCTAAGTATCTCTGCATTCAAAGCGCGCTGTTGCAATGCTATCAGTATTTTTCGACATGTTGAACATGTTGAGAATTCTCATGATTAGAAGTTTCGGAGACAAACATTACCACCTAATGGCGAACGTTGTTAACGTAAAGTGATCACACTAAGCCAGCCTTCGAAATAACAGTAGAAGACGGTCGTAAGCCCGTAGTGGTTTGTTCCATTTAAAAATCGAATATTAGTAATGAATTGTTAGAGTCATTAGTTGTTATTTTTTCTTTAAGATCTAGTCCTGAAAAGGTTACAAGAATCTAAACATAATTAGAACGTTGTGCACCAACAAAGCCAATAGGCAATAAATATGAGACATTAACAAAAATGGATATAGTCATATCCTGGCGCCAAATACATGACAGCAGTCGCAGTCTTTAAATTTGGTTGCTCTCTTGTTCTCAACAATTTCCAACTTTTATCTCTATTTTTCATTTTATTATTAAATTTCTACTTGTTGCATACATCAGATTTTTCGACATGTTGAGAATTCTCATGATTAGAAGTTTCGGAGACAAACATTACCACCTAATGGCGAACGTTGTTAACGTAAAGTGATCACACTAAGCCAGCCTTCGAAATAACAGTAGAAGACGGTCGTAAGCCCGTAGTGGTTTGTTCCATTTAAAAATCGAATATTAGTAATGAATTGTTAGAGTCATTAGTTGTTATTTTTTCTTTAAGATCTAGTCCTGAAAAGGTTACAAGAATCTAAACAGAATTAAGAATATTTCAGTATTTTATTAGGCACAATACAAATCGCACAACTTTGGGGGCTCGTCCGGGATTGAAATAACATCGTTTGTAGCCAAAAATCTTTTTTTTTTTTGTTTAATTGAGCTGTTACCTAAAAATTTTATTAAAAAAAATAAAGTTCATCAAAAATTGGGAAATGTCCAGAGGAACACAACTTGCCCCTATGTTTGTTCTGTCCATAACCTCTGAGGAAATGGCATAGTCTATCTATACTATACCCAGAGGATATCCCAAACATCGCCGCAAAAACCATTGTCAATTCTGGGTGGACATTGGGCTCGACAGCATTATGTAATCAAAGTGGCAAACACAAAAGACCCAACGAGGGTCGCGGTGTCATCGGGGGCAATTGATTTGTTTATTGTTTATTGTATCTTATCTTAGGTAATGATAGCCGATAGAGAAACTGAGGGCGCTACGACCCATGCTGACACCATTAGGTTCTCATTCAGGGACCATGAAGACTCGGTGTCGATCTTCACAGGAGATGACGGACAACCGGTGGGTGAGTAGATAGCAGAGTTCGAAGATATCGCACAGGTGGCAGGGTGGTGTGAGATCGAAATGGTAATATATTCCAAAAAAAAAAAACTCATAAAAGGGACTACGAAACTATTTATGAAGTCACTAAGGTGTTATTCGAAGTTGGACGCAGCTCAAGAAAAAATTAGAGGAGGAGTAAACGCTCCAAAAGTGAACTCAGCGGACCCGCATAAGATGCTGGCCGCGTCATTGAAGTTATCCAGTGAAACTTGCATCCAATATTTTTACAGGATGAAGGAGATGGCGGTGCGACGTGAGGTTGCCGATTTAAACAGAAAGGTGCTGGTGTTTCTCCTGCAACGAGTTCGGGCATATTGTAACGGAATGCTCAAAAACTAAAACAACGCTAACAGCCAAAGTATGCAATGATAAGACTGGGCTGTTCAAGCATATCGGCATTGGAGACAAAGCAGTGAAAGCTTTCGCAGACACTGGGAGTGATGTCAATCTGATCTCCATCTCCCAACTCCTTAAAATGGGTGGAATCAGTTTTGACGATGACAATATTGAGCTGCAGGGACTGGGTGGTAGCAAGGTACAAACTATTGGAAGATTTGAAGGAGACATTGAAATTGATGATATACCTACGGTTTATGACCACATTTCATGTTCTCAGAGATTCTGCAATGCCCATGAGCGATCTACTGGGGAGGACGATCCTCCAACATGTAAATCTATTGATGACGATGGACGGTGTTGTGGCTTCTAAGCGTGGGGTAGAGAAGAAGGAAGTCATCATCATCCTCGTCGTTCCCTCACTGCTGAGGATCGTGACCATCACCACTCCCCACTATCCCAACCAGCTGTCCCCAAAGTCCCCAAAGAAGGACGTAAAGAAGATATGAAACTAGAAGATAATGAAGCATGCCTTGTGAGCTTGACCGATGGATCTAAAGTAGCCTTAGAAGAGAAGAAGACGAGAAGAGACCACAATGGAACAATGACGTACCAACAACCACGGCAAAAGGAAGCTGAAAAAGAGATTGCTGAGGTGCAGGTTGAGAGAAAAGCAAGAAGTGGCTTGGAAGAATAGGTGTGAAGAAGACGTTTACTGGCCACAGGAAACCCACGCATGACGCTGAAAGTTAACAAGTCTGCCGAGGCGGAAGATCTGCAGGAGGGCCTAGATGTGGGATCTATAGAGGGCGCTGCATCTGACAGCTCAAGGCCACAAGCGGATACGGAAGGCGACATGTCGGCAGTCAACGACGCGTTGCGTGGAGACCCAGACGTCATTTAAGATGATTAACTTTGTGAAAGACGAATAAACGAATTAAGAATATTTCATTTGGCACAAATCCCACATGTATTTATTTTACTTGAAATAAATAAATATCTTACATGAAATATTTTGCTTGAAATAAATAAAGGTCGGCTGAACAGATTCTTTCGATGATTCATTTATTGAATTCTTCTCCACTCCGGATAACAGAATCTATACTAATATAATATAAAGAGGAAAGTTTTGATTGTTTTTTTTTTGTTTGTATGTTTGTTTGTATTGAATAGGCTCTGAAACTACTGAACCGATTTGAAAAATTCTTTCACTTTTGGGAAGCTACACTATCCCCGGTGAACATAGGCTATATTGAATTTTCCAAAATATTTGGGATCCTTACTAAAACTCCCATAATGTAACCCAAGGTGTAAAAAAAATACCTAAAATATTCTTTACATCGCGTGCGCTGTGAAAACTATTGATGATAGAATAAAATGATGTAGTACGACTTTGTAGAAGACAAAATTATCTACAAAAAGTGTCGCGACAGCATATGTCTAACTTTTATAGTTATGCCACAATAAGTGTTCTTTTATTTAAAAAAACGTAATTGAAATTCGGCAGAGATACCTATGAATAGGCGTCACTGGGGTACGAGCCGGACGGGAGGGGACCATTAGAATGCTACATTATTCCAGATTAACATAGCCTATAGAATATTTTGATAAACTTAAGGATCTATAAAGATCATAAGAAAACTGAATTATTTTTTTGAAATACCTATCTACCCGTGCGAAGCTGGAACAGACTTCTAGTAACTTATAAAATAACGAAAAAGGGCAAATAATATAAAATCAATATGGAACGGATTTACTGACAATGACGCCATCTGTGAAAAGTTCAATAACAACACAATTGTTATTTACTTGTCAACTATTGAGTTTCAAAACATTGGTACGCATTATTTGATAGAATTTCTTTCAAGCTTTCAGAATTTTTTCTAACATTCTAAGATATTATTTTAAACGTATTTTTGTATAAATTACAAATTCTAAATCAATATTCATAGGAATAACTACAGGACAACGTCTGTCGAGGAAGCTAGTAATACTATAAAAATACCTACTTAATAACAAATCAAACATCGACATTTTTGACAATAGGAAATACAATATAAATCTGATCTGATCGAGATGGGTGTTTTGCTCATAATAAAATACTACATAATGCGATGAATGAAAAATACAATACAATGTTATTATTTATTATTTTAATATATTGTTAACAGTTAAATATATCTTGTCAGCAGTGGCGTACCGAGGGGGCGGGCGGACCGCTCTGGGCGCCTCTATTTGGGAGGGCGGCAAAATTTACTTGTGCTATACGACCAGATTAATAAATTCAGAATTTGTGGTTATATTTAAAAAATAACATTTCATTTCGGGTGAAAGGCTTAAAAAAATTGACCTCACATGTGGTAAGTCTGCAGGCAGAGAAATTTGTGGGTCGGAAGTTGGCTATGTCCCACTTTGCCCGAAAATTGACTTTATAAACTAAGCTAAGCCTTTACTATATTGGTGTGCTGTAAGTTTGAAAAATGAAATAAAATCTACTTACCTAGGCTTATTTTTTACTATTTTATTGTCAAATAATTTTTTATTTTTATTTTCGGACTTTTTTATTCAATTTATATAGTGTGTGGGAGGGGGGGGGGGCTAAGTGTTTGGTTCGCGCCCCGGGCGGCGAAAACCCACGGTACGCCACTGCTTGCCAGTGGCCATTTCACGGTCATTTTGATCTTGATCTTTTTAGCGCGCTCTTCAGATCATAGAGCGTTCAGTTTGCGTGTAGATAACAGTTAAGTTTGAGTTATTTTTTACATAAAAAAGGACTTGAAATTTATTGAGTATACCTTTTGCGGAGAATTGGTATGTTAATTTTTATTATATTAGGTAATTTATAAAAATAAGTACCTACAGTGCCGGCAAAAAAATCGTGACATGACAAAAAAAAAACTACTTACAAATCTAACATTTCAAAATTTTGATTCTTATTTGTTTTTTTTTTTATAAATATTAATAAATAGGTAATCATTTCTCGTTTCAAAGTCCTATCAGTTCTTGATGAAGCCTTCTTAAACGCTTCAAAAATCAGTTTTCATGTAGGTATGTACCGAGCTGAAAACCAAGACCGCTTAAGCTGAAAAATGATCTCCCTTGACACTCCCGAATCTCTCGCTACAGAATTAACAGAGCGTCCCTTTTCAGTGCAGTGTCAACGCAACCCATCGTTCACTCGACTTAAATGCGGAAAATATTTTTGACCGGTTTTTCAGTAGGTACCTACGTTATATTTCTGAAGTTCGGCATCATAAACACATGTCCCAGCCATGTCCATCTCCTCTCTCTACGATGGTGTAAGTGAAGGGCCTGCGCTGGGTGTGATGTTGTATAGCGTCGTTCGTGATGCGGTGGTACCATCTAATAACCAAGATTCTTCTCAGGCACTTCGTTTCAAATGCACATACTTTTTACTACATTTGGACAAGGAGAGCGCTGTTTTTCCTCCCATCATGTTCTCGGGACGTGGAACACCCTCTCATACTGTGTTCCGTTCCTTCGAGGCAGAGCTGAGGGAGTTGGACATGGTGTGGAAGGAGGTCATAAACATTGCGCAAGATCGATCGCAATGGAGAGCTATTTTTGACTCTCTATGCCCCTGAGTGGGGTTCAAATGAAGATTGAGATTAAAAAGAGGTCCGATTTATCGAAGGTTAACACTGTTAACAGTGATGCTTGACTAGAAGACCGAGATAGACAGAGGAAGCACTCAAAATGGCACCATTTTGCCGAAAACGAAATGCCTTCACTAGCAATTAGGTTCCATCTTAATCTATATATTAATACGTGAAGCAAACACTTTGTGACTATTTTTACGAAAATTGCGCGGACGGAGGAGTATGAAATTTAGCACACTAAACTAAAAAAAAAGAGATGGAATGGCAAATACTAATATATATTTTTTTAAATTAAGCATGAAAATAGATTAAATCAATAAAAATAACATTACAAACACTACTGTAATGTTATGTATTTGACACTCACACATACTTCCACAGACTAGTTATAAAAATCATCAACTTCATAGAAACAAATATAAAATGAAAAGCGCCTCATGATGGGCGCAGGAAGCTTTTCGAACGCGGTATATTCAAATAGAAGGGTGAGCTGGAAATGATGGGATATAAATTGAGAATAGATTAACATTGTGTGTCTTTTTAAAATAATAGAAAAAACTTTGTACCTACCTTTCAACTTTTCAAATTTCACGTAGATACCTATTCATGTTTTGGAAAGAAAATGGGAAGTTTTCTGGGGAGCTTCCGACAATACACACTAGGTGGCATCACTTCTAATCAGGTCTATTGTCAAAATCAGTGCGCCTCTAGCGGCACAAAAAGGAAAAAAAACATCCCATTGTGAAATAGCGCTCACTTAGTCTTTGACAAAATAGATCACTCTCTCGAGAGTGAATTGCCACATTGTAAAGAAGAAGAAGAAGTCTTTGACAAAGGAATATTAATTAATAATGTTCAAACCTTTAATGTAAATTATTTATGGTCGAATTTCGATCTCTGGTCGACCACTATACGTAGTTATTATTATTAGGTTAATAAATGGTTTTATTTTTTCAGAGAGAATTTTCACCATGTTTTGGTCGCTTTCTATATTATTGGCTGTGATTTTTGTAATTATTATTTACTGTCTGAACTATTGGATATACCACACTGCTGATGGAAGGACGTTTAGCAAGATTCCTGGACCCAAGAAGTCGTTTCTTACAGGAAACATGATGGGATACCTGGGGTCACCTGGTAAGAACAAACGAATCCTCTATATGTATATGTTTTGTGGTCTATTGTACCTACACCAAAGATATAATAATATACGAAAGCAGCAGGGTAACTCACGAAAAAGTTCAAGTCTAGAACAAGTCAAATATTTGAGACTTAAGGGTATGTTCCACGGTAAAACCCGTTTTTTGCAATTTTACATTATTCAATGATTCAGACGAAACTGAAATTTCTGTTTTATTGTAGAATGAACTTTAATTAAGCAGTTTAAAGGGTTTAAAATGCTTTTTGAGTATTTTTTATTTACTGTTTGAAACATTAAACAGAATACTGATGTAAGCCTAATACAAGAAAAGGACACGACACATACAAAATTCACCAGTGTTCCAATAAGAGATGCACGCTACTTCCTGGAAAGCGTCTCAATTTTTTTCTCAAATGAAAATAAAAAAAAAACTCGAAAAATTTAATATTTTTTAAAACATAAGATGCAGAAAATGTGAAGATAAAATATGACTTTTAGGATTTTGTTTCATTTACCTAAAAAATATTTCTTTTTAGCATTATAATGACCATTAAGTAAAAGAAAAAGTTTAGATCGAACTAAACTTTTTCGTAGATACCCATGCTGAACACTTTCTTCTTTAGGCTAACTGATCATGATAACTGATGGATATCCACTAGCCTCAAGAATAAAACTTGCTGTCTTCGAAAACCAGTTTCAATATCATTTTTGTAGCTAAATAAGATAAAAGCGAACGTTCTTTCAGAAAAAACATTCACCGTGATTCGAAAACACGCAAAAATGTTCAAGAAACTATATTCCTCTAACTTGTTCCATATAAGGTGCATCAATATTTACAATCCGGAGGACTTTGAAGTGAGTATCCGGAATTGTTTTTTTTTTGTTTACGCTCTATAACAATTATTTATTCTTTCTTGATGACCATAACAATATACTTATGCCCCTTTTCCAATTTGCTTACGCGCTTTTGTGATTGTCAATTTCAAGGGTTTTAATGGGTTAAAATTTTTATGTAAGGAGGGAATGAAAAAAGCTTTCTCGCTGTTTGCTTTTTGGATACTATCCATCATAATTTTTTCACCTCTAACAGTGAAAAAGTTTTGTTTTCTTCTTCTTTACGGTCGATCACAATTTGACCTCCAGAGATCGAAGCCATTGGATTGCATCATCCGCCAATGCGTGCAAGTCCTGCAGTCCTTCATGGAATGCGTACAATATGGCACTCGCTTCTCAGATGATCGATTATTTCTGTCATCCCATGTGGACCATCCATATTATATCCCCTTTTATGTTAGTTTGAAGCGGCGCAGTCCATCACAGGTTCGGTTGACTCTATAGGTACCATATTTTGCTGGGTTGCGTTGAGCCTGGCAGTTTTTTTGTCGTGTTTATAGGTTCTGGTTCCTTACTGACGATGCTGTCCATACTTGTATGAGAGCAAGCAAAGTAAGGCTGAAGTGTGCGTTAGTTTTTGAATAAACTTAAAAATTTCCAGCTGTATAGTTTGGTTGGATCATTATGATTTTTTTTTAAACTTGCACTTAAGCCTAACTTTGGGTGAAATTAAATAAGCATTGATGCTCTATTGAATGTTTCAGATCGTCTTAGGCAGTTCTAAGTTCATCCATAAGAGTGTATTCTATAACACATTCCAAGGTTGGATCCGGGAAGGTCTGCTCGTAAGCAAAGGTGCGTTCTATTTTGTTTCTCTCTCATGAAAAAAAAAGAATCTACGGCAACTATATTGAAACATGAACTAAGCAGTAATGCAAATTGATTACTTGTAGAGAATTGCTCGCCTTTTGGAAAGCGTGTTTTTACCGAAAAAGATGACGTATAATTATGTTGCAGGCGAGAAATGGCGTCACAGAAGAAAGATTCTAACTCCGGCATTCCACTTCAACATCCTGAGGCAGTTCTGCAGAACGTTCGAGGAGCAGACCCAGCAGTTGGTAGAGACCATCAGAGCCCAGGAGGGTGACGTGGTCAGTGTTATCCCGATGGTCACCAACTACACCCTTAACAGTCTCTGCGGTGAGTCCGCACTTTCTCTTCTTTTGGTTTCTTCACGTCCCATTTTTCCCTAATAATTCCAGTCTTCTAATCGGTTTTCGATCTTTATTCTTGCAAGATAGTATTTGATTGGTGGCATTGAAAACGTCGAGTTTGTTTACATAAGGGATCAAGATTTTTTTTCACTCTATTTTGGTTCTTTTTCGTTTTCTAAATTCACCTTAAAAAATGCATATTCAACAATTTATAATTATGTTTTAACAAAATTGTTGCAAATTATTTAGTCTCTTTCAAGGAATATAAGAATTTGGGAGAGAATTTTAGAATTTTGAGAATTTTTAGAGTTCATTCCTTAACTTTTTGACAAATTGTTGATCTAATTATGACATTGTTACTTCCAAACATTACCATGTCAAGCGTATATTTTTTATTTTTTTTTTATTTTTCTAACTAATACATAGGTACATATTTGGAATTTATCACCTCACTAGACGACAGCCTGTGTTGAGGCAGGTGTTGTGTTTGTGTTGTTGTTTCTTTATATATATATATATATATATATATATATATATATATATATATATCTATATAATAAAAATAGTCTCGCGTACCTTGTCAGCCTAATCATAGATTGTTCATTGACCCAAAATATATTTTCCGTACATACGATAACTCCTAAAGACCTCTGACTTGTACTTGAAACAAATAATATCAAATGCTTTAGGTATATCAGAAATCTATAATATAAAAGAAAGTCGGGTTAGTGCGAACACTTATAACTCGAGATCGGCTGAACAGATTTTCATGATGATTTATTGGAGTCTTCTCCGCTCCGGATAACAGAATAATTATTATGAAAGCAAATAATATCTACATATAATATCAAATTTATTATGGATTTACTTGCAACAACGCCATCTGTAAAAAAATCAATAACAACACAATTTTTATTAACCGTTGAGTTTTAAAACATTTTGATTACAGATTTTTTATAGAATTTCTTTCAAGTTATCAGAAATAATTTTTTAACATTCAAACATACATATATTTTAAACGTATTTTTGTATAAATTACAGATTTAAAATCAATATTCATAGTTAGGAACACAGGACATCGTCTGTCGGGAAAGCTTTTTTTTTTACCCATCACGCCGTTTCCCGAAGGGGGCAGGCAGAGAGTACGTCCTATCTGTCCTATCCAAACACACCTCTTTCGCTTCTTCCAAACGCATTACATTCAGCATACAAGCTCTTCTATTCCTTTTGCTCCTGACTTGGCCCTCCTCTAAGACTAAACCGATGTGATCGGACCATGTCATTCGAGGTCGGCCTCGTCTGCGTGCACCCATTCTTTCAGATTTATATATCCTTTTTGTCATTCTCTCCTCGTTCATTCTCCATGTTGAATAAAAGCAATACCTAATACAAAGATGACGATTTACAGAAACTGTCTATGACCGTGGAATTTTCTAAACACATGCGACCAAATGTTAAGATCTTGTATTCATTTTTTTCACAGAAACCGCCATGGGAACACACGTCATCACGAACAAAAACTTCAACTTCGCAGAATACAAAGAAGCCATTTTCAGAATGACGCACTTGATTTTCGAGAGGATGAAGCACGTCTGGCTGCACATTCCCGTCGTTTTCAAACTGTCTGGTGTGAAAGCTGAGCACGATAAAACGTTCAAGGTCCTGCACGACTTTTCGAAAGCTGTCATCAGGGCGAGGCGCAAGGAGCGGGAGAGTGAGAATCTGAAGAGAGAAGACATGCAGATGATCAACAACATCCCGGAGGAAGATGGCGGAGAGTTCTACAGGAGCAGTAAGAAGAGGTTAGCCATGTTGGACCTGCTGCTGGCCGCTGAGTCTGATGGTCAAATAGACGAGATGGGAATAAGAGAGGAAGTGGACACTTTTATGTTCGAGGTGAGATACTATTATTTCTACTTGGTTCACCTTTCTACCACCGGGGCGTTATTATAGTATTCTATCGTTTCCAGGATGGTTTTCAGCAACCAAATTGACAACAAACTGACGCGGTGCCTGATGGGGTATGTGTGTGTATTTTCACACAACAGAACTCACACACCTTACCTACCTACATAATAAATCTTATAATAGGTATAAATGAAAGTCGGGTTAGTGCGTATACCTACTTATAACTCGAGATCAGCTGAACAGATTTTTATGATGCTTCATTTATTAGATACTTCTCCGCTTCGGATAACATAAATACTATTAAAAAGTTGAAAAATGCTTAATAAATAATATAAAATAAAATATTAAAGTTAGCATGGAATGGATTTTCTGACAACAACGCCTTCTGTGAAAAATTCCGTAATAACACAATTTTTATTTACTTGGTACCTACCCAGATTTTTGATAGAAATTCTTTCAAGCTTTCAGAAATCATTTTTAAACATTCGAACATATTTTAAACGTATTTTTTGTACTAACAAATTACAAATTCGATATCAATATTCATAGTAAGGACTACAGGACAATGTCTGTCGGGAAAACTATTTAATATAAACTAGCTTTCCCGACAGACGTTGTCTTGTGGTTCTAGCCCGAAGTGGCCCGTTAATATGTACATGATGTGCACTGCGTCCCCTTAAAAAATACACTATTAATTCGATTGAGTTAAGCTAATAAAATATCAACATTAAAATATTTCCAAAACATCTATATTTCATTCGTATTCAAAATTAGGCGGGAACAACGCGAGAATATAATATGCGCGCGCAGACATTCTACCTCTATGTGCCCGATGTTGACTTTGTATGAAAATAATTGGAGTAAGTGGGATGGGCTACTGTAAGAGCGGCAATTACGTTTGCAAGAATGAGAGGGAACTACAATCATAATTTTGTTATGGCGTCGCGTCGCAGGTAAACGGTCCCATACAAACTTTAATATTATATTTTATACTATCCATTATGCATTTTTTTTCAACTTTTTAGAAGTTATTCTGTTATCCGGAGCGGAGATGAATCCAATAAATCAAACTTCAGAAGAATATGTCCAGCCGATCTCGAATTATAAGTAGTGTTCGCACTAACCCGTCATTCGTTTATATCAGAGATTGTCATTTTTACCTATGCTATAACTAGGTTTCACAAAAATATTGAAACAGTTTAGCATCAAGATTTAAATTCTAAGAAAAGTAATTGATTCCAGGGTCACGACACAACAGGGATGGCTTTGACATTCGCAATGATGACCCTTGCCAATCACAAAGAGTCTCAAGTAAGTCCCTTCATAACAAACTTCAATACCAAGAAATTGGACTGCTGACATTACTATACCGGACGCTACTTACCCACTCCTTTTCCAAATTGGTTTATTCATGTCGAAGATTCAATGACCCGGAAAAGCACTTTCGTTAGTGATTCCAACATAATAATATTGCGATTTATTGTATGAGTGATATGCTTTTTCAGGAAAAGATATTAATGGAACTGAATGAAATATTCGGAGACTCAAACCGACAAGCGACCATTGAGGACTTCAACAACATGAAATACCTGGAGATGTGCATCAAGGAGACCCTGAGGCTGTATCCCAGTGTCCCCTGGATCTCTAGGGAATTGGAAGAATCAGTTTGTTTAGGTGGGTTTAAAAATAGGCTGATTCCTAATCAGCTATCTCAGTATAATTACAAGACAAACATGTTTCTACCTTATGTACCTATATCCGTAAATAACTTGGAAACCATCCAATAGATGTCCTCTAAACTGGTTTCATCTGAAAGGTGACTGAACGAAGCTGGTTTTAGACCATTAAAAGAATGAAATAATGACTTAAATGATTTTTTAAAAATAAATGAATCTGTGCACACTCGAAGTGAACACAAAATACACTTTTGACATCTTTCACACCAACCAACAAAGGGTTGTGTCGTGAAAGCGGAAATGGTCGGATTTTTAGCAATGAAACACACGACAGCTAGAATATTTTTTTTTGCATAATTTTGTACAGTTTCGCATCACGTTGCTTTTATTGTAAAAATTGGTGTAAATTTGGCGCAAAATACAGACTATCAAAACAAAATAATTACTGACCTGTCATTCTGATCAGAAAGTATTATTATGTAATAGTGGTCGACCAGTGCTCGAAATTCGACCATAACTTATTTAAATTATAAGTTAGAACATTATTAAGGTTCCTTTGACTTTTCTTTTCTTAAGGTTCCTTTGACTGAGCGAACGCTATTTCAAAATTTTCTTTCAAAAGCAAATGACATGATACGTCAAATTTTAAATTCTGATATATGTACAAAGTTTTTTTTATTATTAAAGACAAACAATATTAATTTATTCTCAACTTGACCACAAACAAACAAAATAATACATATATCCGTCTGTGTCAATGTCAAATACATCAAAGTGTGTGTGAGTATCAAATACACAACTTTACAGTAGTGTTTGTAATTTATTTATTTAATGTATTTTTATGGATAATTTAAAAAAAATATAGCATTCGCCACTCCCCTATTAAAAACTAAAGGTGTGTAAAATTTTATACTCCTCCGTTAGCGCAATTTTCGTAAAAATGGCCACAAAGTTTTTCCTTCACATATTAATATTGATAGATTTGTGTTAATCGCGTCGATCAAGTCAAATAATCGTAGAAGAACACGTCACTAGTAATTTTTATGTTTTTACTGTTAACTCACGGTGCATAAACTAAAAAAAAAATTACGGTATGAATTTAATTTTCAGGCGGATACGCTGTTCCAGCTGGCACCGTATGCCAGGTGCACATTTTTGACCTCCATAGAGACCCTGACATATATCCTGACCCTGAAGTATTCATTCCAGAGAGATTTACCCAAGAGAACTGCGCCAAACGACACCCTTTCGCCTTCGTGCCGTTCAGTGCTGGACCCAGAAACTGCATAGGTATGTAACATTCACAAGATTTTAATTTTCGCCAAAGCATCGAGATTTTTTTGTGCTCTATTCTGCAGTTGGGCACCTATTTGTATTTTTTTAGTATTGTAAATATTATTACCCAAAATGGTTCATATTTGGTTCTGAAATAAGTACTACATTTTTTTTTCAATGCTAGAGACAGCTGTTGTTGGAATGCAAAGCAATTTTACCGGAATCAATGGGGGTTATCAACCCTCATCTCAAAGGTTCGAGATTTGATGACGCTACCGAAATAATGATTTTTATCCCGTTCTGTTCAGTTCCTAAAATATTCAAACAAACAAACGAAGTTATTAATTCACTACACTACCTACATTCACCTACACCCCACTCACCTCCCTATTATACTCACCTAGCCTACACTCGTCCACTCTCCTCTTTGCATCCCCCCTTTTTGACACGACACGATGGATGGCGAGCCTCACCGCTAGGTGCGGATGCTAAAATTAAAAAAAATGAATGAAAAAGGTCTTGAAGGCCAGCTCAGAAGAAAGAGAAATAGGAGATGTTGTATGAGATAATGATGTGTCGATGAAAGAAGCAAAAGAAGTAGGCTTGAATAGAACAGAGTGGAGGACCGTTCTTTCTAAAATAATCAGTAATTAAAGATGTGGTGTTTTTTTGGCATTGCAGGTCAAAAGTTTGCAATGTACGAACTGAAGTCAGTCCTGTCACGTTTGGTGAGGAACTTCATATTGGAGCCAGTGACCAAGCCGGAAGACATCGTCTTCGACATTGATATCATCATCAGATCGAAACATCCCATTTATGTCCGATTCAAACCAAGGAAGCCTTAAAAATTCAATGTAAACGTTTTTGTTGTACTGAAAAAAACTTAACTATCCTTATTTGTAGCGGGTAATATTCAAATGAATATTACACTGCGCATGTCCAGGATTTAGTTCCTTGATCGTCCGACGGAGGCGCTGTCTCCGCGGTTTTATTCCACATTTCACCGACTGGTGTGCATCATTCTGCGCGGGGCATTCGTCATAGCCACACGTACGCGTCCTTGTCTCACCGACGCGAACCGCCATCATCGATTGCGCGTGTGTTCGAAAAAGTAGAATCTGTGATCATCGAGCTTATAGCTTATTTGTAGATCATTTTCTTAATCAATACGCGTAGATATTGAATTATTCTATCGTCCGGGATATTAAATTATTAAGTTTCTCATGCAGTTAAGTGCACAGTATACAATAACCATACGAGCATTAATAATAACTTTTAGAATAAAATAACTAAAGTGTTGGAAGTATATAATTGATTTTATTGTTGGAACTAGAATGTACTCAAATTCTGATACATATTATGTAAATTGTACTTTTGAAAGTGTTGTAACTGTTAACTTTCTGTGATTCCATTAAACTTTTGACAATAAACTGTGAAATGTGTTTCTGGGTTTAATTTTTCTGGTCCTTCACCTCATCGGACTACACAGAATACCTGAGTATGAGAGCTTGCCCTCCAGCTAGCCATGGGCACATATAAACTTCTCACCGCTTGATCTCCGAGTTTACCCAGATCATCTTCTCCACATTGGATGGTCGAGGAGTAGAAGGGGAGAAATCGTTTACATTAATGGCGCAGCCAACCTGTGGGGCGATTTTGAGGATGGAGTGACTCATCAAGACTGGAATCACATCTTGAAGCTTTCGTATCTACAACCCGTGAGTGGAATCCTTAAACTATTGTGTTCTGAATGAATTCTTTTATGGTTCAAAAAAATAGTAGACTAAAATAAATTCAAATTGTCAAGTCAGAATCATAACGTAATTTTGTTTGAAAGTTGATTAGCTCTACTAAGAGAAATTGCTTTGTCATTATCTATGATTCATATATTCAAACGAACTAGTTCTGTCAGGAATATTTCTCCGTCGATGTTAACTTTCATTTTCAATCAATGAGTATTGTGCTGTTGAAAATTTTGTCGTGTCATTTATTGTCTATGAACTCTTCTGACGAAGCGATATAGGCAAAGTCAAATTCACCTCTATGAAGAGAGTATAGTTGTCAATTTTTATTATAAATTTATGACAAACCTGAGGCTAGTAAAGTGTTGCATATACAAGTATAGAATAATTAGAAATTATTTTCCTTGTTTCTCGGGAACAAATTCCATTTGTTAGGCAGTAGCAAATTTGTTTCTGTTTCTGTGTCTGACGATGTTTAAATCTTATAGCTCAGCCGTGTGTTTTGTGTTTAACAGTTTAATTTTCAGTAGATACACAACTGCAGTTTGATCGTCAAATTTGATAGAATTTTGATTTTACTCCTACCATTGCGGGAATGCAAACGATGACATGCGTATTGTGATTGTCGGATGTATGGGGCCGTTGCTAGCGATCAGGAGTTTTTTGCTGTTTGCTGAATATTCAATTGTGGTATAGATAAAATAATTTCAAATTATTTTTTCTTTTCCCTCGAGCAAATTCCTTGGGGTTAATGTTCACCATCTTATTGTTCAATTTTTTTTATTTATTTCTGGTATTGGTGAGACTATCTTGAATTATTCTTCGTTATATGGTACAGAACTGTTAGCATAGTATAATTGTTCGTACAGACTGAGTTGAGTAGATTTGAGGCGAATGATTTTGCTGTAATCTATTGTAGATTCATTTCAGTGATTCTCAACCTTTTTTTTTTGTCATACCTTCATGTATGTCAAAATTCACCAAATTTGACACTAATGTTTAACCAATGGTTGTGAAACATCTTGTGCTATTTCATTTCAGTGATTCTCAACCTTTTTTTTTGTCATACCTTCATGTATGTCAAAATTCACCAAATTTGACACTAATGTTTAACCAATGGTTGTGAAACATCTTGTGCTATTTCATTTCAGTGATTCTCAACCTTTTTTTTTGTCATACCTTCATGTATGTCAAAATTCACCAAATTTGACACTAATGTTTAACCAATGGTTGTGAAACATCTTGTGCTATTTCATTTCAGTGATTCTCAACCTTTTTTTTTGTCATACCTTCATGTATGTCAAAATTCATCAAATTTTGTACGTATAGTTATCCTTTGGTTGAAGGACATCGTGTACTTGAGGATTTACAGCGTTTCTCAAACTTTTATCGTAATATTTTCGTATATGTCAAAAATTCCTCTAATTTTGTACGTATAGTTATCGTCTAGTTGAAGGACGTCGTATACTTAAAGGTTTTTCAGCGTTTCTCAAACTTTCCCCATAATATCTTTATGTATGTCAAAATTCATCAAATTTTGTGCACATAGTTATCCTTTAGTTGAAAAACGTCATATCCTTGAAGAATTCCAGCGTTTCTCTAACTTTTCTTCGTCGTAACCTCATGCATATCGAACTTCTCGAAATTTTTAAGGGCATGTGTATCCTGAGTTGAAAACACTAAGAGCGGTTCAATTTCGTGCGGTTTACTGCAATACCTTTAATAATCTTTAATCTTCGGGGAAGTTTGATAAAGTTACCTTTATGCGTTTATCATTCATCCTGTTGAGCACCCATTAACGATTTTGTCATAGTCATTTAGCAATCATGTCCGATTCATTGAACATGCTCATCCCGCGCGTAGAACGTGCTACCTGCAAAACATTGGCAAAAGCACTAACTCAACGAGGAATCGTACCGGAGATTGGCCTGGATCTACTTCGTGCTCAATGTAGAGATTACAACAGCAGATGTATATCAGAGGTACGCCCTGAGGAAATATTAGATTCTCCTCGATCGGTTCTGGAGACTGACACCAGAGCCTCGACCATCGTTCGGCCTGAGACACCTTTACCTCCTTCTTCTCTTAATACATTGAGTAGTGATTTTCAGGGTCTCACTGTGGCTGATCGACCTTCCTCGACTCGAAAGATTACTAGTACTTCGATTCCTTCTCAGACTTATCACGCTCATCCGCCTGCTGTCAACTTCTCATCCTGGCCCGTGCGTCCATTTAACGGAACCGGAGATGTACGAGAGTTTTTCATGCGTCTTGAAGAGATTGCCAGGTCACGTCGTTATCCTTTAGAGTTTCTATCATTGGCTCTCCCTGAATTTGTTACGGATCGAGCCCTGATTTTTCAGCGTACCACCTGTAGCGAGAACCGTACCTGGTCAGAGGTAAAAACGTCATACTTTAAGAGATTTGAGAGCGCGGACACAGCTTGTGACAAAAGAATAAGAATTCTCACTTCATCCCAGGTGCGTCCGAAACTTCAGGAGATTACATCTCTCGTATAGTTTTAATAAACCAATCATTAGAATCTCCCCTCCGTTCTACAGATCTATTGAAGGCTCTTAAAAGGGGCCTAAATTCTCGATTCGCCAACGCCTTAATCGCCCGAAGGCCTGCCAGTGTGGAGGAACTGGAGGATATTTGTTTGGAACTCGAAAGGTTGACACCTTCTGTTACTAAAACCTCGGTTCCTGGCTTTAGAAACCAACCCAGACCGCAAACAAATCGGATATCTTCAGCTTCATTTCACAGTTCATCAATAACTTGTTTTTCTTGCGGACGAACTGGTCACATGGCCAGAAATTGTTATACTAAAAGTAGAGCTTCACTACCTCAGAGAGGGCGTAAATTCAATAGTGTGACACCAACTAGCGTGCGTAATCTTAAAATGGATCTGACTCGACCACCTCCTTCCTTCGACGATAAGTCAAAAAACTAGTTAAGAGAGGCACTAGTTCACATTCCGACCCTTCCTCTTCCCGGGAATGGACTGAGTGGCTCTCGTCTGTTAAATTATTTTTCTCTACTCTTTCTGTCAATTCAGTTAAAATTTCTAATGAGGCCGACCGTCGACCTTACCTCCACTTTAGAATCTTCCATATTCCCTTTCGCGGTCTATTAGATAGCGGCGCGGCTGCTAACGTACTTGGTGGGCAATTGTATAAATCTTTTGAAGAAGTCGGTGTGTATCCAACTAGAGAAACTCGTCTTATGCATGGTGTGGACAATTCCCCTATTCAGACCTTAGGAACCATCACCTTGCCTTTGTTGATTAATAACGAAATACTCAATACCGAATTCATAATTGCACCGTCTATCCCTGAAGGATTTATTTTGGGAGTTCCGTTTCTTGAAAAATCTGGTGTGGTCCCCAGATTGTTTCCAAAAGTTCAGCCTAGTATCCACGCAAACATATCGTTCGGAGTATCTTGTTCATCCGGGCCTAAGCCTCGATGTCTTAACTCCGTTGAAGATCTAACTACATCTCAATTAGAAACTCTCGCTATGATAAAATCTTCCTTCAATCAAATCGCTTTTGAAAATGTAGGGTTAGGACAAACCACCTTGGTTTCTCACGTCATCGACACGGGTAGTCATCCACCGGTCAAGCAAAAAACCTACCCCGCTTCTCATGTACGTAGGCAGCAACTGTGTAATGAAGTTGACGCCATGTTAGAACTCAAGGTTATCGAACCAGCTAGGTCGCCTTGGCTGAACAATGTATTCATTGTTCCGAAGAAAGATGGCACCGGAAGATTCGTACTCGACCCCAGAAAACTGAACGAGGTAACAAGAGCAGATTCGTATCGTCTCCCCAACATCAACCACATCATGAATAACTTACGTGATACAAAGTTTTTAACAGCTCTGGATCTGAGCCATGGATTTTGGCAGATGCCCCTTCATGAAGAAAGTCGTTGCAAGACAGCATTCTTCGTAGAAGGCAGAGGTCAGTTCCAATTTCGGGTGACCCCTTTTGGGTTGAAAAATATCCCAGCGGAAATGCAGCGTCTAATGGATCAATTATTCTCTGATTTAGGTGATCACGTGTTCTGTTATCTTGACGATGTATTAATATGTAGTCCAGATTTCGACTCCCACATTCGTACTCTCGAATTGGTACTTGAACGTCTTAAGGAAGCTAAACTCACCATAAAATTGAGCAAATCTGAGTTCTGTAAGTCATCTTTAAAATACTTGGGTCATATCGTGGATCGTGACGGCGTTAGAACTGATCCAGAAAAAATTAGAGTCATGGAAGAATACCCCCAACCTTCGTCGAGTAAAGAGGTTCGCGGTTTTATTGGCATGTGTTCGTATTACCGTAGATTCATTAAAGACTTTTCAAAGATAGCTGCTCCCTTGTCACGTTTAACGAGTAGTAAATATAACGGATCTAAATTCGAGTGGTCTCCGGAAGCCGAGCGGGCTTTTCTCTCTCTTAAATCTGCCATGACTTCTGCTCCTCTCTTGCGCCCACCTGATTATTCGCTTCCTTATATCTTGACCTGTGATGCGAGCGGCATTAGTATTGGTAGTTTTCTGTCACAAAAGGACCCAGACGGTAACGAGCATGTTATAGCATACCATTCACGAAAATTATCATCTCCAGAAAAGAACTATAGTACAACAGAGCGCGAGCTTTTGGCTGTTGTTGACTCTATCCATCACTTTCGGAGCTACTTAGAGGGAGTCCAATTCACTGTTGTCAGCGACCACGGCTGTTTAAAATTCCTTAATAGCATTTCATCACCTTCTGGCAGGTTGGCCAGATGGGCTTGTCGTCTTTCCCAATACAACTTCGATTTTAAATTTAAGCGCGGTTGCGAGAATAACTTAGCTGACGGGTTAAGCAGAATCCCTATTTCAGGAATCTCAGTTCCTGAACCGTTTGTCAATATACAAGACGCTTGGTATAATAAAATCTTTAATTCTTGCTCCGAAAAGCCTCATCTGTTCCAGAACTTTATGATAAGCGAAAATCATCTTTATCGTTATTCACGTTTTAAAGGAGACCCCGTCTCAAACTCCAAACAATATTTTTGGAAGTTAGTAGTACCGTCTTGTAAAATACGTGATCTTGTACTTAATTACCATGAGAAGAACTGTCATCCAGGTAGGGATAAGACTTACGAATTGCTTTCGAGAACTTATTATTCTAAAGGATTGAATGGTGTTGTCAAGCAAGTCGTTAGTGAGTGTGACGCATGCAAAGCGTACAAGCATAATAATCAGCCTCCTCATGGATTAATGTCATTTCCCAAACGTCTTAGTCGTCCGATGGAATCACTCAGTATGGATTTTATCGGTCCTTTCCCGATGAGCTACAAAAGAAATATGTATGTGTTCACAGTGGTCGAAAACTTTAGTAAATTTGTATGGGCATTTCCCCTACGCACAGCTACGTCGCAAAACATTATACAGATCCTAGAAGAGCGTATATTCCTTGCGTATGGCATACCGAAGATTCTTATCATGGATAATGGGAAGCAGTTTGTGTCTAAGCAATTTAAATCCTTCCTCAGCTCCCATGGCATTCAGGATCTACGTTACAACGCTTATTATCATCCTCAGCATAATAATTCGGAGCGTTTCAACCAATCAATTGTAACTGCCTTAGCCATGCTCGTCGGAAGAAACCAGAGAGACTGGTGTAGTCATCTTCCAAAAATCACTTCTTGCCTGAACGCTACCGTAAATATGGCTACCAAACACACACCCCATTTTCTTATGCACGGCTTCGAGTATATACCACGCGCTTTATTTTATCGTCCGTTAGAATTAAATCAAGAAATACCAGTTGATAATATCGAACCTTTGGAACAACGAATTAATGATATTTCGCATCTTGAACAGCGTTACGACTTGGTGACTAAAACCCTTGTTGAAGCTTTTAATAAGAACGCTACTAGATACAACCTTCGACGAAAAGATCTCACGTTATCGGTAGGACAGACTGTGTGGCGGCGATCGTTTGTGTTGTCAAATGCTGGTAATTATTTCTCAAAAAAATTGGCGCCGAGATTCATAAAGTGTGAAGTGGTACGGAAAATATCCCCAACTGTGTATGAATTGAAGGACGTTGATGAGGGATCTGTTGGGAAATACCATGTCAAGGACATTGTAAAATTGTAATTAACGAGCGTGTCGTATTGTTGAGCTGACCAATGATAGATTGTGTTACTCGCAATAGTGGAGGTACAGTCTTATGGTTTCACCCTGTTCAGTACCCCACAGTAAATAGGAGTTAAAAAGGAGAATTATCCGGAATGAAGCATATTCTCCAAATGTTTTTGGTTATCCCGTAGCTTTTAGGAAACATTTTTATTAAATTGCAGTCTTGCGTTAGAAACAAGTTTATAGCTTGATACCTTTTAGTTATCTTGTAAGATGTGAAATTTTATTCTTAATTTCTTTAATCCCTTTGAAGTATTTTCAATGTTATGATACTTCTGTTAGCGTAATATTTTTTTTTAATCTTGTACTTAGGTAAGGAATAAGTAAGAGTCAAACTGTCGTCAAGTGCAGTATTAGTCATTAGTCTGAATTATTGTTAATTTTTATATGTTGATGCGTAGAGAAGGTGTCGTTGACCAGGTCAAGATTCAGCGTTAGGTTGTTGAATCATAATGATCGGTGACTGTAGAACGACCCATTTGAGTGTTGGGTAAATCTCTAGATCAAGTCTTTGTAGGCTTGGTTGGTCATAGTTGGAGTGAATTCTACGCTCGCTAACTGTTACTAGATGTTATTGTGGAGGCGTACTGGTGGTATCAAAAATTAATTGACCAGTAAGTGCGCAGACGCAAAGGCTAGGTCGGCCGATAGCAGATCAACGTGATAACGAATTATTCAAATTTAGATATCTGGATTCTCACGACGTACTGATCGTCAGTGTTCTAGTGTCTTCCTTTTTTTTTGTTTCTTGTTGTAATTAGTTGATATTATTGTTTTGTTAAGGATCATTCGTGGGTTAACTCTCTGTTAGGCAACCCAGAAGGACCCGTTATATTGTAAGTGTAAAAATACCTTTTCAAGGATAAAAATGTTTGTTAGATTGGGATCCCATACTTATTGATGATCTAGTTAGGTTCAAAATGTTCCTATTTAAATTAGTTAATTGGATTCGTTCGTCTTGTGGGACGCTACTTGACATCGAATCTACCGTTGTATTTATTTTGTTTTGTATGTTTAGTTTCAATAGAATAGTGGATTTTTTCTGTTTTGCCGCAAAGTAATTGATTAAGACAGAATGGCGCCTAGGGTCGAACTTCGAAGAACAGAAGTTCAGCTAGCAGTCGAATATCATCTTTTGACCCCTCTGCATATTCTTGGGCAATGCAGAGATAGTTATAATTGTTAAATATGAACATATATATATTTTTTTTTATTAATGCTCCACACTAATCTTTGGTCTCTGTGTACGTTCTGATTCTGACTTCATGACAAGACATAAATTAAAGTAGATATCTCTAATAAAGTTTTGAGCAATTAGGGCTGTGCATAAACCAACAAGTGAATGATCAATAAATAGTGAAACCTTTAGTGCGGCCCCAGTTAACTTGCAACTGCGGCTAGAGGCAATTTAGCATCAATAAACACTAAAATTAAAATAAACGCACAGCTTAGGATAATTATTTTGTGTAACCTTCATGCAATCAATTTGTATAACCATAAAAATGTATTGTATTACTAACTGGAGATTAAGGTTAAATTTAAACTAAGTGATGTTGTTATTATTGATAGTTACTATATACTATAACAGTTGTGTTACAAAATTTCCAATAAAGAAACTGAATACTTGCCAAATTAGAGTAGCTAACTGTTAATCAGCGTCTGTCTACAGATGTTGTTGAGATTTTTTTTATTTACTATTGTTGTAATCTGTATAATTTACATTTATTATTGGCAAATTTTAAATTAATAAGCTTTGGAATGTAGAGTTTAATTAAGTAAAGCAGCAATTGTGATGTTTAACTTAAATGCTGCAAGGATGTCCTTGAGCAATATTGTAATTCTGATAATGGACTGCTCATGGTCAACAAATGTAATTGTTTTAAATTGTCATAATAATGACCTAATCCCCCTAATTTTTATGTTGCAGAACTGGTGAGAGATTACTTGTCCGGCTAGAATGTATAAAGGTGCACCTTGTATTTTTTTTTTGTGTGTAAGAATAGGACTCGAGAGTAATGAATAAAAGGCGTATGAAAGGCGTGTATGGGACGGATGAACAGGTAAGGATGTAGGCGGATAAAGTATACCCTCTCAACTTTCTGCTCCTAGAATAATCATTTACGTGTTATTATCTCTTGTAAGTATGTATAAGTTTCGATTGTCCAAGTGTTCAATTTTTCTCTATTCCTTTTGTGTTCTGGACCTCATGCTCTAAGAGTGGCTTAGCCTCTTTTCTTTTTTTTTTTTTTATTTTTTTCTTTGCAAAGATAAGCATGGATGGGATGTAGCGGGTAATATTCAAATGAATATTACACTGCGCATGTCCAGGATTTAGTTCCTTGATCGTCCGACGGAGGCGCTGTCTCCGCGGTTTTATTCCACATTTCACCGACTGGTGTGCATCATTCTGCGCGGGCCATTCGTCATAGCCACACGTACGCGTCCTTGTCTCACCGACGCGAACCGCCATCATCGATTGCGCGTGTGTTCGAAAAAGTAGAATCTGTGATCATCGAGCTTATAGCTTATTTGTAGATCATTTTCTTAATCAATACGCGTAGATATTGAATTATTCTATCGTCCGGGATATTAAATTATTAAGTTTCTCATGCAGTTAAGTGCACAGTATACAATAACCATACGAGCATTAATAATAACTTTTAGAATAAAATAACTAAAGTGTTGGAAGTATATAATTGATTTTATTGTTGGAACTAGAATGTACTCAAATTCTGATACATATTATGTAAATTGTACTTTTGAAAGTGTTGTAACTGTTAACTTTCTGTGATTCCATTAAACTTTTGACAATAAACTGTGAAATGTGTTTCTGGGTTTAATTTTTCTGGTCCTTCACCTCATCGGACTACACAGAATACCTGAGTATGAGAGCTTGCCCTCCAGCTAGCCATGGGCACATATAAACTTCTCACCGCTTGATCTCCGAGTTTACCCAGATCATCTTCTCCACATTGGATGGTCGAGGAGTAGAAGGGGAGAAATCGTTTACATATTATTATCATAAATCAATAATTTTAAAATTAATAAAGTGTGTTTTTCCATTTTGAGTGTATTTTTTATATTATTCCTGAAAGAATATACCTAAATAGAATACAATGACATACTAATAAAGGGAAATTAGTTACTTGTATAAATCCTTATTTTTACCATTTTCTTTCACCAGATAAAGATTACGAAAAGAATGTTGGGTTTAAGTTAGTTAGCAAGGAGCATTATTTCTGTACTGTTTATAAAATACGTAAATGAAATAAATGTTGAATTGAGATTAAGCGATTGGTGTAAAACTCAAGTATTATGTCGAAAAAGTTGTCAGGGGCGCAAAGGAGAAAGTTGAACAAGGAAGGGGAGTTAGCGAATGAGGCCAAAGGCGAAGTGCCAAAACGTTATCCTTGATTGTACTCCAGACATAAGTCACAAGGAGCAAGTTTCTTTAATGATCCTCCTGAACCAAAACTGGAATGAACAAAATTACAAGTTTTATAGGGGGGGGGGGGGTGATTAAAGCCTCGCCTATAAACCACGGTGCAGCCCTGCATTTGATACCCAAAATTCTCATGAGGCACTTCGTTTCGAATGCAGAGACTTTTGTGCCTGGGCTTTGGTCAGGTGCCAGGACTCACACCCATACAGGAGAATGGGCAACACACACGCTTCAAACACTTTAGTTTTGACGCTAAGCGCCGACCCCTTCCATATTTTGGTCATGTTGTTGAAGGCGCCACTTGCCATACCGATACGATTGCAATTGAATCGGGATCGCGATGCAAATGCAGAGTAGCTCCCTTGGTCGGCCACGAATAACTTTTCAAAATAATTTCATTGTTTCTTACAAAATTGGTTCCTTTATTCAACAGTCACGTGACTGAAGATAAATTATCAAAAATAATTCATTTTAATTTCATAAAGGTGTAAGAAGGCGTGTCCGATGAGAATGACGTGGATCGAACACATCGATTCCGTCCTCAAGGAAGGCCAGGTAAGAAGTAAGAGAAATAGGAGAAGCTGTATGAGAAATGGTATGTCCGTGGAAGAAGCGAAAGAAGTGTGCTTGGATAGAAAAGAGTGGAGGTCCGTTCTCTCTGCCTAGCCCTAACGGGACACGGCGTGAAAAATTAATCCACAAGCACAAGATAAGACAAAAAAGCTCATAGGTACTTCCTTTAACTGCATAATTATATTATTAAAACCTAACATTCCTCTGTGTTAACCCAAAAATATTAAAAATAAAATATCGAATGTCACACGCCACTACCGACAAACGTCACAGTTTGTATGAGTTTAACAGCAGTCACGTGGTACCTACTTGATTGAACCATGCGCAGTAGCACATTATTTCTGTAGTAGGTATTATTTCGTCTCAAAGCACGGTAATAGATAATATTATCTATCTACTAGCTGACCCGTCGAACTTCGTATCGAAATAAATAATGTGGGTACTCTAGATTTTCGCAACAGAGCTCAAATTCGTTCATTTTTAGTTATTTAACACGAATGACTATTTACTGGCATTAGCAAAACCTGCATACCACGCTGCATTCATTGGGTCTGAGTTTATTTTTACATCAAAAACATATAACCTATGTTAATATGATGTGGGAAGAGGTCATCATTGCGCAAGATCGAGTGCAATGGAGAGCTCTTATTGCCTCACTTTGTTCCTGAGTGGAGTTCAAAGGAAGTTTTAATTTTGATTAATTTGATGTTAATACCTATGTAAAAAAAAAGTATTTAGGTATGTCTATATTCGATATTTTAATAGTTATTTTGCTCAGTTAAAATAATATTGATTGATTAATCAAAGTACGATAAGGAACATTTCCGTACCGATTCAAAATACACATTGAGGTATCAATACTTTTTTTGCCCATCATCGCTAGGCAGAGAGTATGTACTTCCATTCTTTCCAATCCAAACTCATTTGTTTCCTCCAAACGCATAACATTCCGCATACATGCTCTTCCTTTTGCTCCTGACTTGGCCCTCCCGTAAGACGGCACCGATATGGTCGGTCTATGTCATTCCAGGTCGGCCTCGTCTGCGTGCACCTATTCTTTCAGATTTATATATCCTTTTAGTCATTCTCTCTTCGTTCATTTTCTTTACATGTCCATGTCATTCTAGTTACAACACTAACATCCACTCCACATGCCTTTCTTATATTATCATTCCTCACCTTATCAATAAGTCTCTTTCCGCATATCCTACGCAGTGATCTCATTTCCACAGCATTTATTCCAACTTCCAAATGTTTCGTCCATGTCCAAGTTTCACTCCCATAAATCATGGATGGTATCAGGATTGCATTGTGCATCAACTATCGATTTCAGAGATATCTTCTTAGAGGACTAAGTGCACCGCCAACCCTTCTCCCAGCCAATTTCCTTCTTTCAATCTCTTTTCACACCTTGCATCTCTTCTAAATAAATTACCTGAATAGACATACTTCCAAGTTCTCGACATTCACTTTCACATAACAATGCGTTCTTAAATCTTCACTTTCAAAACAGTGGAACTAATATTTAAAAGCTCATTAATGCAGTATCTGTGATTTTTATTTTCAAAAAAGAAACAAATGCTAGGTAATTAGCAAATTTTTATTTTCAAAAAAGAAACAAATGCTAGGTAATTAGCAAATAATATCCAGCTTTTTTTTAATATTAACGATGCAGATTATATTTACGTTATATGTTATATGTATGTACTAATCCTCTCTAAAAATCAGCCCATAAACGAAGAATTGATTTTCAAACAAACAAAAAAAAATATTCTACTTGTTCTTCAATATAATCATGTATTCCTTGTGTTAAAACTTATCAAAACTCCTTATAAAATGAACTTCAATTAAGTATAACTCCTTAATAGCAACGTTATATATACGATTCTGTTTGCTGGCGGTTTTAAAAATCTCTGTAAAATTCCTTACACTTCATTGCAATAATGTATTCCTTGTATTAAAACTTACCAAAATTCCTTATAAAAATTAACTGCAATGAAAATTATATGACTTATCCAATCAATCTATTTCATACGATATATTTCAAATTCGCATTCTATCAATTGCAACAACAATCAATCCACTGACAGTTCTTTCAAATGTCAATTAATAAAAATTCAAAAGTAGAACAAAATTATATTGTAAAAAGTACTAAAAAGATTACCTACTCTCTGTGCTTTCTTAAATTTCCTAATTTTCCATGAATTTTTCTTAATTTTTTTCTTCTAATACAACCTTCTTCTGATAAGAGCCTACACGCCAAAAAAAGAATTAGCGAAATCGGTCCAGGGATTTAGGCGTGATGCGATAACACCGGGAAATAGCTCTCCATTTTTATAGTGTTCTTAAATTTTCTAATTTTCCATACATTTTTCTTAATTTTTTTCTTCTAAATCAACCTTCTCCCGATAAAAGCCTACACGACAAAAAGAATTAGCGAAATCGGTCCAGCCGTTTAGGCGTGATGCGATGATATCGGGAAATAAATCTCCATTTTTATAGTTTTCTTAAATTTTCTAATTTACTATGCATTTTTCTTAATTTTTTTGTTTTAAAAGGACACTCTCCTGATAAAAGCCTACACGACAAAAAAAGAATTAGCGAAATCGGTCCAGCCGTTTAGGCGCCATCCGATGACAACGCGAAATAGCTCTCCATTTTTATATATAAGATAAGAAAAAAAATTAAATGTAGGGATGGGCAAAAATATCGTTTTTTTTAATAATAATTGTTCAAGAAAATAGGGTTCCTACTCACGTACTTAACAATGTTCATAGTTTTTTTTATTGTAATAGAAGTTTGAATAGAAAGTGTTCCATTGTGTATTCAAATAACAAAAAGACGCTTTTTCCTACTTGTAATTTGTTTTTGATGTTGAGATGCCTATTAAAGCTGTCCAATCATTAATAATTAGATACAGTTTTTTTTTGAGATATGAATAATTTTTCCCAACAATAATCGATAGGCATAATATATCGATGATATTTTTATCTTAAAAATAAAGCTATTCGATATGTTTTTTAACGATCTAGTTTTTTAGTATTCTTTTAACTTTCTGGATACCAAATTATTTTAACAAACCTTTTTTTTTGGCGAACATTGACTTATTTGGATTCTTTATAAATATTATCGGAATGACCTTTTTTGCTCCTTAATTTTACTAGGTGTAATGGTAGCCGACCTCGGTAGCCTACTAGCGTGGACTTCAGATCGGTTTCGGGTTCGATTCCCGGTCGGGTCAGAGTTTTTTCACTTGAAATTTCTACACGGGGTTGGCCTGTCTCAGATTGGACGGGACCGGTTGACTGGAAAAAATTGCCTCAGGCAATAACTTCCACCGGCTATACTGCCACTTTTGTATAGAAAAATGTTATATTATTATTGTTATAAAAATATCGATAATTTTTAGTCTGCATACATCGATGTATTTAAAAAATATCGATGTATTTTTTCCTTTTTCCCATTCCTACTGTTAATGTGTCAAATTTTCCTACCAGTAAGACCCGCTGCGTATTTTAAGCACATAGTTTATGCACAAACTTGCACACATATTTTACGCAACATAAAGACATGCTGATTAAGTTGAAATTTCAAAACATACAACATTATTAGGTATATCTCAGTCGATAAGGTAGTTTTAAAGGGCATCACATTTACTTGATTGCATATAGCAGGCCTGTACAACTCGCTCCTATTGAGGTGGATTGAATCGTACGGGGGCTATAAATTCTTTTTAAGAAAGGTCGAAGGAATGATTGAGATAACAATTATATAGATAGACCATAATCGGACATACGCTACAGTAAGTACCTACTACATAATCGGACATACGCTACAGTAAGTACCTACTACATAATCGGACATACGCTACAGTAAGTACCTACTACATAATCGGACATACGCTACAGTAAGTACCTACTACATAATCGGACATACGCTACAGTAAGTACCTACTACATAATCGGACATACGCTACAGTAAGTACCTACTACATAATCGGACATACGCTACAGTAAGTACCTACTACATAATCGGACATACGCTACAGTAAGTACCTACTACATAATCGGACATACGCTACAGTAAGTACCTACTACATAATCGGACATACGCTACAGTAAGTACCTACTACATAATCGGACATACGCTACAGTAAGTACCTACACAAAAACTGAAAAAGCTGGTGAATTACAGGGGCTGTGAATGTTAAGCGCAACTTTCTTATTTTTTTTTCTTTCAAAGGAATCTTCTCCTGACAAAATTATTGCAAACCTGATTGATCCTAAATGTAAACACAAAAAAACAAGAATTAACGAAATCGGTCCAGCCATTCAGTCGTAAATAGGGTTCAATTTTTATATATTATAATATAAATATCCCAAATACCTGAGCAGCATTATCATGAAATCTGCAGACCCAGATGAGGAAGTGAAATTCCGGATAGAAGCAGCTCGTAACACGTTCAACAAAATGAGAACAATATTCTACAATGAAAAATTATATAAATCTTAAATTAAGGCAGAGATTGTTGTGGTGCTATGTTTACGGTTTGTTCTGATGTATGGCTCGGAAACCGGACCCTGAAAGTATGTACTATGAATCGGTTGGAAGTATTCGAGATGTGGCTTCGCAGAAGAATGCTTCGTATACCGTGGACAACTTTGGTTAGTAATTTAGAGGTACTGAGGACAGCTGACTACAACAGAGAGTTGCTGAAAAATATTAAAGTGCGCGAGGTTTCATATTTTCAAGTTTATGAAAGTTAATAAATTAAGGTGGTTTGGGCATGTAGAGGGAATGAACGAGGAGAGAATTACTAAAAGGATATATAAATCTGAAAGAATAGGTGCACGCAGACGAGGCCGACCTTGAATGACATGGTCCGACCATATCGGTTCAGTCTTAGAGGAGGGCCAAGTCAGGAGCAAAAGGAATAGAAGAGCATGAGTATGCGGAATGTTATGCGTTTGGAAGAAGCGAAAGCGAAATCTGTACTCTCTGCCTACTCCCTTCGGTAAAACGGCGTGATGGGTAAAAAAATAATAATAAAAAAGTTTCATTTTTGGGGCATATTATGCGTGGGGCAGGATAGATCCAACTTATTATGTTGATGGTCAGGATAGATGGGCACCGTGGACCTGGTAGAAGGCAGATCTCTTGGTTAGATAAGAGATAGAGAGGCCTTTAAAGAAGTTATTGCCAACATCAGGGAACCTGATAACCCAAAACAAGTAGTAGAACCTGATAAGGCACAAGGTTTCCAAAAGCTCGCATTACAATCGACCATTCTGCTCCTGGCGATCTCGATTGCGACTAACTTGTTGGCTGCGCCTGCATACAGTATCAGAGAGGCCTTGAATGCACTCAACGTCATTTGTAGTAAGTACACCTAGATAGTAGTTGTTGAACGTATCTAGAATAGTTTTGTCTTAATTACTGTGCTGTGATTGTGTTTTTTGTTTAATAAAAATGATATTAGTATGCTTGATATTGTTTATAATAATTGCGGTATTATTGTTGGTTGTTCTGCAGTACTTGTGCTATCACACGAGGAATGCCGAGATTTTCAACCAGATTCCAGGACCTCCTAAGTTGTTCATCATCGGGAACATGCTGGATTATCTGCTGGAGCCAGGTTAGTGGTTTGTTCCATTAAAAAATCAGTAAGTAATTAATTATTAGAGTCATTAGTTGTTACATATTCGTTAAGATCTATAGTCCTTAAAAATGGGCACAATAATCTAGACATAGTTGGAACGATGTGCACCAACAAAGCCAATAAGCAATAAAAGTGGGACATTAACAAAAATGGACATATTCATATCCTGGAGTTTACAGCCTCGTGCTACGGTTTGGAAGTCAGCGTCCTGTAAACCAAGTTTTCTATCCATGAGCAAACGATTTAACCTGCATCATAATCAATATGAATAGACTTGTTTAGTTCTAAACATTCCTGGTGGCTATCTAGTTGCGTAGTTCATTATTAATTATAATTGAGAATAGGCGGTACAGCAACTGGTACTAAATCTTGTTATTTTGGTTTCGAAATAACTAATAATGTCGTATTTGTTGCAGTTAAGATGTTCACCATGTGCAGGTACCACGCCAACACATACAAGGACCTCTATTCTGTTCAAATAGGCAGTATAAAGATAGCCAACATTACCAATCCTGAAGATGCTGAGGTAATCGATATTTATTGAAAGGAGTTCCTTTCGAAGAACGGAGACCTGACGGATCGCCGATGCGTGTTCTCATCTCAATCCTGGACCAGTCTAATAACCTGTGCAGCATCCAGGCACACCGAATCACGTTCTAAGATATTTTCCCTCTATCTTCTTTCTACAATAACTGTAAAGCAAAACAAATGTGAACAAGTTAAGGGCATTCATCAATCCTCTTGTGTCTATTGTTCCCCCTGAGACTTCCACAGCACCAATCCTGCGCCAATTCTTTTCACATCTTCAGATCACCTTGCTTAAGGCCAACCAAAACTTCCCCGCCCATCTGTTCTCATATTTTTGTCCATTTATAGTTTACTCCGGCCAATTTGTCCAGCCCAACAGTTTTGTTTTGCAACCTTATTTTTGAACCGCATCGTTGACTCCTGTTTTCCCTCGTATTCATGAAATGGTCTTCCTATCGCTTAACGAGATACCTAGTTGAGTAGTTTTGACTTAACTTATTACAAGCAATAATATTATTTTAATGAACACAATGGTTTCACAGCCATAAGTGAGCACAGTGAGAATAGGTACATGCATCAAAGAGTTTTCTCTTCAAGTAGTTGGAATAATTTGAAATATAGCCGCATAGCCGGCGGAATTTAAATACAGGTGGTTCTATATTATTTTTGGTGTGGGTACTGGCTAAATAAACGATAATAATTAATTGGATTCTATTTAAATTTTAATGATTTTTATGTGTCTCATGTTTTCAGATTCTCTTATCCAATTCAAAGCACATTACCAAGAGTTTTGTTTACGACTTTCTCCATCCGTGGCTACAGCAAGGATTATTGACCAGCGCAGGTAATTCTCTTGTTTGCCATCATCAGATAGTCCCATTTTGATTTTGGTCACTCAGCACTTAATTTAATTTTCAATACAGAGATTAGTTTATATTTTCAGGTGAAAAATGGCATCAAAGACGAAAAATTCTCACACCAGCGTTTCATTTCAACATTCTGAGACAGTTTTGTAAAAATTTTGACGACCAAAGCCAGCTGTTGATCAAAAACATCAAATCCCAAAAGAGTCAAGTTCTCGACGTGGTCCCATTAATAAACCAATTCACTCTCAACTCTTTGTGCGGTAAGTAAAAATGCCTTCCCTTTACCAAATCATTAAAGGATTAAACCTCCTATTCTCATAAATGTTTCAGAAACTTTAAAAGGCCCTGTCCTAACTGAAAAGTGATCACGCGACGATGCGATGAGCGATCTTACGATTTAACGATCCATCCGCGTTTGAATATATGTTGTATGAACTCAACGCGCGGACTCGCGAATGCTTTCCAGTTGGGACACACGGTAATTTTTAATTCATAGAGTTATCTGTAAACCAAAAAAAGAAATTTGAAAGGTTAATAAAAATAAGTGCAAGGATTCAGATAGAATCTGGAATTACTTCATCTGATGCAATAGGATAAAATTCTTTGCGAAACTAGTTGCTATTTTCAAAGAATCTTCAATATACTGAGCATATTTTTGATTTACCCTAATAGGTAGCTACCTAAGTAAAAAGCGACAGCATTTTACTAGAGTCGTCACAATGTTGATTCTTTGCAAAACTTACTCCTCATTAAAAAAAAATAATCTTTACTGAACTCTTTTAATTGCACTGTCTTTTTTTCAGAATCAGCAATGGGTGTCCAAAATAAATCCAGCGAAGGCAATTTAGAAAAATATAAAAAAGCAGTTTATGTCATAGGCAAACTTGTAGTCGATAGGATAGTCAGAGTGTGGTATCATCCAGACATCATCTATAAACTAACACCCATGTACAGGATTCACGCGAATACTCTGTCCATCTTACACGATTTTACCACAACCGTAATAAGGCAAAGACGGATCGATAGAGATGCAGCAAAGATCACGCATCTCGTGGATAAAGAAGATCCGGAAGATGAAATATACATGAACAGCAACAAAAAAAGGTTGGCCATGCTGGATTTGCTGCTATCAGCTGAAGCTGAAGGAAAAATCGATGAGAATGGAATCAGGGAGGAAGTGGATACCTTTACATTTGAGGTTCGTTGAATATTTCGTCCTCACCATTGTTCCATTATTATTTTTTTAAATTGGATTTGATAGTTTCATCTCTATCAAGCGCCAATTTTCTTTTAATTCTCTTTTGGTGCTCCACAACCACGGTGGGATTCACAATTTTCATAATCACTTCTTAACATGACCATACCGTTATGCGTGAGGTTTTGAAGCTTCTTCAAACTTGGACATTATTTACTATTTCTAGTCGACAAAGCTACTCCTCCAGCCCATCTGATAATCTTGATTTCTGCCCTGTAGATGCTTTGTTGAGGGTTTTGTTTAAATGCCCAACATTCTCTTCTCTGCAGTCATACATGGGTAACCCTAAGCTCTCAATGGCAATCACTTTAACTACCCTAGGTTAAAATTTGTTAAGCCCTTGATTATTTTCTTCCGTTACTTGTAGGGACATGACACCACATCCGTATCCCTCAATTTTACGCTAATGCTTCTTGCCAACAACATTGATGCCCAGGTAAGAAAAAAATAATATTTTTTTTCCAATTTGCACCATAAAAACACAACCTTTGTTAATATGTTTTTCATATTTGAGTAGGATAAAGTCATTCAAGAACTAGACGAGATATTCAATGATCCAAACGAAGAAGCTACAATTGATCATCTAAACAGTATGAAATATCTGGAGCTCTGTCTGAAAGAAAGCTTGAGAATATACCCTAGCGTCCCACTGATATCAAGACTTATTTTCGAGGATCTGCAACTGAGTAAGTATCTTTTAAAATCAGCTAGTAACTGGAATAAAAGGAAAAGAGAATACTCCTAGAACCTTCAAGGTTGTAAAAAGTAAAGACATGCCAACAACTGCTATTGGAGAATATTTCACATTTTTGAACCTAGAATTGACAAACATAGAGAAACTACGTTAACAGTCAATGAGTCTACCAGATCTTGGATAGTCGACTGATGATTTCTTATAGCTTGGTTTAAAAGACACTTTGAAATTAAAATAATCTTCATCGTTTCCCTTCATGTCATATTTGGGAGAATTTCTATATGCTGAAATTTATAGCAAGCATCTATTGAAGATCATCATGAAGTGGTTGGTAGTCTAGCGGCTACGACGCCGGCTTTCGTACTGTTTCGTTCGGAGGTCGTGGGTTCGATCCCAAGTGCCGACCATCTTCCTCTTTCACGACACAAGCTTTAAGTAGCTTACTGTGAAAGAATCAAATAGTGTATTTGTGTTCACTTTGAATGAGCACAGATTCATTTAAAAAAAATCATATCAGCATCTGTTTTTCTTCCCATCAGGGTCTCGAAGACGTGGAAGACCCTCTCATACCGTATTCCGTTCCTTCGAGGCAGAGCTGAGGGAAATGGACATGGTGTGGGAGGAGGTCATAAGCATTGCGCAAGATCGAGCGCAGTGGAGAGCTCTTGTTGCATCCCTATGCTCCTGAGTGGAGTTCAAAGGGAGTTTTGATTTGATTTGATCTATTGAAGAACCCGAATGTATATTCTGGGTTGTCTGACAGAGATCTTTTGAGATAAGTTTCATCTTTAATTATAACAAAAAAGATTTTTCTTCATATTATTAATTATTTTACAGATCAGCAATGAATTTACGTTACTTATCATTCATGGAGGATATTGCTTTTCTCATTTTCCAGAGAATTTCTTGGTGCCAAAACATACAGTCTGTCATGTACAAATTCTGGATATGCATAGAAATGCCAAACTATATCCATGTCCTGATGATTTCATTCCTGAGAGATTTAATCTGGAAAATTGTGCCAAAAGACATCCATTCGCGTACATTCCGTTCAGTGCGGGACCGAGAAATTGTATAGGTTTGTTCTTCTTTATTATACCTAGATAATATTATTATTTAATCATTGGCATCAAAATAAGTATCTTTAGGCTAACGTTTTCAAGGATTTAATTTCGAAATTGGTTTTCCAGGTCAAAGATTCGCTCTCTACCAGCTCAAGTCCGTGGTATCGAAAATTTTGAGGAATTTTAGACTGAGGCCGATAACGAAGCCCATGGATATTGTGTTTATATCTGATTTAGTCCTTAGAAATAGAGACCCCATATACGTCCAATTTATTCCCAGGACTAGAATTTGAAATAATGTATTCAGACTTATGATTAGGATTCATCATTCGTCTCAAAAAGCATAGTCGTTTATTTTTTTACAAAATTTACATCGTCGCTTTTTCATTGTGGCATCATTGCTTTGTAAAATGTATGTACTTATCTGGAACTAACTTCTATACATATTTTTTTTTATTTCCTTTATTTCGTCCATTGACCTCAAACAGGCACTTAGACTCATAAAATTTTTAAAAATTACAAGTTTTTATTTATAAACATTTAAATTACAAGTTTTATGCTCATACAAGCAATAATTAAAAAAATCCAAAAGAAATAAATGAAGCAATATTCACAGATCATTAAAAATTAGAATTTATAGATCAACGCCTTCTGGGCGTAAGGGCCCAATCCAACGTGTCGTCAAGATTCACAATAATATTATAGTATGTCATATATACAGTGAAAAAAGTCTAAGTATTGTAACAGTACAGTAACATATTTTATCTTTATTCATTTATCAGTTCGTCAACATAATAAAATGTTTTATCAACCAAATACGATTTCACCTCTCTCCGGAAATGGATTTTATGGAAATTGGAAAGTTTTTAAGTGGTCAGTAGGCCTAGACAAATTGCATTATTTGGCGATCGACTACAAACGAATTCTTCGACAATGTAGAGTAGGAAGAAAATTAACTGTCCATTTGTTTGGTTTAAATATTTGTTTATATGTTCCAGTGGACACTTAATTTTTTCGCACTATACATTGGCGAAATCTTCGATTGAATTTGTCTACGGGGGCAGGGAGCTTATTATATAAGCGTACGCTAAGGCATAGGAAGCTTTGTTACCATGTCGTGTATTGTAATTATGAATATCTTTATTTAAAGGAGTGTTACCTATGTTTTTTGGTCATAGAGAAGATATTCAAAAATATATAAGCCAGCCAGTGTTAGGACGTTTTGTTCCTTGTATACGGTTTTGCATGATTCGCGTGGTCTCATATTGCACATGCCCCTTATTGCCCGTTTTTGTAGGATGAATATTCGATTTATGTCAGCCCCTCCGCCCCAGAACATTATTCCGTATGACATGATGCTATGAAAGTATGCGAAATATACGGATCTGGCGGTTATTGCTCCACAAGTACTTATACCCTTTGGCCTTTCACGTATGACTTACATTATGACCAACTTCTCAAATCCACGGCCCTAATACACTTTCTTAGGACTTCTTAGAACTTATGAGAAAACATAGACAATAACAATAATATTACTCAGAGTTATGAGAAAACATAGACAATAACAATAATATTGCAAAACAGTATTACAGTAGGTAGGTACCTGACCTGCGATATACGGGTGTAAAGTCGATGTTTAGAGACCTCTAGCGCTGCGCTCCACGAAGCTATCTGACATTTCAAATCCCGTAGGGTAAGAACACGTAGAAAGCCGATTCCGATCCGCGCCGACCAGCGCAAAGAATGTTACTATGCATTTGAATGGGGATACCTACAGAGAAAGCAGGAACCCGCTTTCCGGCATGCCCATTTAAATGCATTGAAACCATAGACAACAATCTATGAGCCGGTCGGTGCGGGTCGGAATCCGCTTTCTACGTGTTCTTAGCCATACAAATGAAATTCGGTTTTTTGTTTATTTTTTTTTAACCACAAACGACGTCTCTAAGATGTTTTTTGTCCCCGTTTGTTTCCATCACAATGATTAGCATTAATCCTATTTTTTTGGTATCTCTATGAAACACTTTTTTTTTGTGGAACTGATTCCATACAAAATGTATGGAGGATTGGAGCACGAAGCTGTCAAATGACGTCACACTTTACACACATATTGCATTATCGATATGTGATTTCAAGCGAATGATTCCCAAATGTCAAAATTCTCATGATGGCCGCCAAATTTGCCTCGACTCAAACAAATTCATCTTGATCAAGAAAATATAACACTATTAACCTATCTTTTATTGTGAAAACAAGAGTACAATAATATTCTTACTGAAAATAATAGATTATTTTGTTTTTAATGTTGTTTTTAAGACACGTATCTCAGGAATGAATTGCCACGAGTAGCTTTAACATAAACGCGAGACCTACTTCTAAAATTTTGACGGGTTTTTCCAAGGTGACACTTAAAAATATGATCGAGTAATGGTAACTTAGCGGAACTCTCAGTTAAAATGTACTTTTTTTCACACATTTTTTAGCGAATCTCAAAGCGGCTCAAGTTGAGTGCCTATGCCTATACCCTAGCTTTGAAGTGATCCGTAGCCTAGTGGATCCGTCGCTACGCAGGATGTATAGCTAGGTGCCGAAACAACAACAGTTTTGCTAAATGTGAAAGGAATCAAAAGTGTATATGTGTCGCTGTGTAAATGTTGACTCCCAAGGACACGGGCTTGACGATCCCGAGGAACTCTAGTTTTGCTATCCACTATCCAAACATTCCATCCTGGATAGCGAATTCCCCAATAACCTTTTTCCCATCATCTCCATTCCCAAAATTTTCCCTCTCACCCATCTTCCTTATTCCTTCCTCTGGCAATCAACAATCGTCTTGTCTCAACAATCATCATTGGACCACAGTACTGCGTAGTGGCCGGTGAGATTGTTGAGGGTGCGACAACTCTCTCACATTAAATCAATTCATCAGCACAGCTTTCGCCTTCCACCTACTGTGTGCTTTATTACACATATGTCCGAAAGTAAAGAAAAAAAAAGACTCTCAGCGATGGGAATATTGGCGGTGGGGGCAGGCTTGGCAGGCTGGAAGCCCCTAGTTGATTTCCTGCATGACATTTTGAAATTTTTATATCTATTGACATTTTCAAATTTTAACAATTAACTCAAGTAGGTACTATTTATTTTACTACTCTTGGAAGCGCGAATGGGATCCTCGACTCCGAGGCCCAGAGGCCCAGCTACAACAACAAAATGTTGGCTAATGTTTACTGTTGGTTAGTTGAAAGAAATTGTCTCGAGTCTAGAGCAATAATTAATTGCTGATAAAATTTAATCACTACTTACGTATCCGGCTCATGTCTGCGATTGGTTGAATGTAGAAGAAAACAATAGAACATAACCGACTTATAATCTCAGGCTAAACTTCGGACTTATTGCGATTGATCCAACTTTAATATTTTTGCAAGAAATAAATCCAAGATCTGCCGGTCAAAGGAATTTAACCTGGGTATACGAACAGATAAAACAAGTTAGTAATAGAAGTAGGTAACAATTTAGGTTAAAACAAACAATAATTATTATTATCTTTAGGTCAGCTGTAATACAATAAAAAAGTTTTTATCAATAAACTAATATGTGTACAATAATATTTGTACTCGGTGGACTTGGCGCGATTTTAGAACTGTTGGATATCTGAAAAGTATAAATGCAGTAGAGGTGAGTGCTCTACGAAGGAAACTTGGAAAGACTCTGTGGGATATGCAAAGGAACGAGAATATCAGGACGGAATGTGGTTTATAAGTTACTAAAAGATTAAAGTTGTTAATAAATTGGGATGGTTTGGGCAGGTATGGTGAACGGACGGGTGCTAATAGAATCCTAAAAAGATTTTTTATGCTGAAAGCAACTCTTTGGCTGAAAGAAACGTTGTAAGAAGACGTAGTCGACTGTGAATGACGTGGATTGAACGCATCGATTGCCCCCCCCCCCCAAGGAACGTCAATAGAGTTAATCACAACCGTCTGATTTAAAAAAAAAATCGTTAATCGTTAGATTACATATAATTCACTGATTACTTTATTGTAAAAAAAAATATTTGATCCGCGTTTGTTATATTGTATGAAGATGAATTTCACACGAAATTTTGTAAACAAACAGAATAGTAGCCCGGCAACGGGAGTGCTTACAGCTGAGATGCGTTATGTCAGATTTGAATGATTTCGAGTAGGCGCAGAATACTAATTAGGTGCCAGACCTTTTGTCCAGAGACTTTTGAAATGAAGTGCCTCAGGAGAATTTCGGGTGTAAGATGGTACCACCGCATCACGAACTACGCTATACGCCGGTGCACCCAGCGTGAGCCCATCACTACTACTATCATGTAGAGGAGATGGACTTGGCTGGGTCATGTGTTAAAGATGCCGAATGACAGTTGGCCCAGGGGAACGCTGATGTTCTTCCTCCCATCAGGGTCCCGAAGACGAAGAAGACCCTCTCATACTGTATTCCACTCCTTTGAAGCAGAGCTGAGGAATCTGGACATGTTGTGGGAGGAGATCATAAACAATGGAGAGGTCTTGTTGCCTTCCTATGCCCCCAATGGTCTGTTTTTCTACGGATACGGCGCTACTATAAACAGCGGTGATTATGTCAGTTTAGAACATTATCAACATTGTTATGCATGGGGTTCCTAGGGAGCGGTCCGTCGTCTGACGAGACGGCAGTCTTTCAAAATATATGACAATGGTTTTTGTTACTGCGGTAACAATATTCACAATGTTCTAAACTGTCATACTCACCGCTGTTTATAGTAGCTCCGTATCCGTAGGAAAACAGACCATTACTATAGTAACAAAAAACATTGTCATATTATATTTTGAAAGACCGCCGTCTTGTCAGATGACTGACCGCTCCCTAGGAACCCAGTGCATAAAGAGAGGCGCAAAGGGAGTTTGGATTTGGATGTCGGTAGAAGAAGCAAAAGTAAAAGGTGCTTGGATAGAAAAAAGTGGAAGTCCGTTCTCTCTGCCTACATTTCGAAAGACACAACCTGATGGGTAAATTACAAAAATTACCACCATCCTGTCTATATGCGTAATATGCGTATGTGTTTATCCATGTATCTACAATGTCATTATTGTCATTACACGCACAGCTGACACTGGTATAATAATATAGCTGATAGACCGAATCGGTTATCTCCACACACATGTTGTCGCAATTTTTCAGCCGGATAACTGTTAGTTTTCACGAACATTGTCGACGGTCGGATTGTCCTTCAAATCGGAAACGACAACAGCAATTAATTAATTAATATGTCTCTTATAAATCTGATATTCGTTATTTTTTTATTCTTTGCTTTTTTATTGTGTTGCTTGCAGTATACATTCTATCATTCTTCGAGGGGTAAAGTGTTTAATCGAATACCGGGGCCCGAAAGGTTGCCCATAGTTGGGAATCTATTCTACTTCTTTCTTCATCAAGGTGAGAGAGACAAAATAATATTATTTCACATTATTTTCTGTTACTCGTTTTAAATATGTCTTAACTAAAATTCTGGATTTTTTAAATATTTTGAATATCTCTAATATAAATTAAAGTCGGGTTAGTGCGAACACTTATAGCTCGAGTTCGACTCAACAGATTCTTCCGATGTGTGATTTATTGGATTCTTCTCCGCTCCGGATAACAGAAAAAGTTGGAAAAAAAAAATGGATAAGAAATAATATAAAATATACCTAGTACTCAAATTAATATGGAACGAATTTCATGCGACGCCATCTTTGAAAAAAATTAACAACAAAATTATTGTCTTTGCACCTGCACCCTCTCATTCTCGCATACGTAATTGCCACTCTTACAGCTGCCCATTCCACTTACTCCACCGTTTCGGGAGTCATAGAAATTTTTCATACAAAGTTAACCAAATTGCGCGCATATAATTATATTCTCGCGTTGATCCTGTCTGAGCTTTGAATACGAATATAATATGGACGTTTTAGAATTAATATTTTAATGTTATTATTTAATTAGTTTATTTTTGTTTCTGGAGGCGCAGTGGTGAGGACCAAAGGGTCCACAGGACAACGTCTGTCGGGAAAGCTTGTTAGATATAGTTTCGTTTCATAAGTAGGTACTGCTCTGACTGTTTCCCTTAAATTTCTGTGCTGCTTTATACGTATTTACTTTTGCCCGTGTATTTTATGTAATACAAGAAGAACCCTTTTTATTTTTCTCGTCAGTGGCGTATATATATATCATTTGGGGACCGTGAAAATTTGTTCTATAGCCCCGACTATCAGTAACTCGTACGCTCTATGTACCGAAACAAAAATCGTGCATCCATTTCATGCTTTTTAAAATTTATCGATCATCTTTTCGCTTTGATTATGTTGAAATCTTAAGGATTCAAGTAATTTATTTAAATTTATAAGTATTTGGAAAGCGACAGCGTTTGACGAAATGTAAACTGTTTGATGCGTGTGTTGCCCATTCTCCTGTGAAAAAATATTTCATCCATTTCATGCTTTTTAAAATTTATCGATCATCTTTTCGTTTCGATTGTGTTGAAATCTTAAGGATTTAAGTAATTTATTTAAATTTATAAGTATATGGAAAGCGACAGCGTTTGACGAAATGTAAACTGTTTGATGCGTGTGTTGCCCATTCTCCTGTGAAAAAATATTTCATCCATTTGATGCTTTTTAAAATTTATCGATCATCTTTTCGCTTTGATTATGTTGAAATCTTAAGGATTCAAGTAATTTATTTAAATTTATAAGTATTTGGAAAGCGACAGCGTTTGACGAAATGTAAATTGTTTGATACGTGTGTGACTCACACCCATACAGCAGAATAGGCATATTCTGCTGTATGGGTGTGAGTCCTAGCACCTGACCAAAGCCCAGGCATAAAAGTATCTGCATTTGAAACGAAGTGCTTGAATCTTGGGACTAAGATGGTATCACCGCATCACGAATGACGCTATTCGCCAGTACACCCAGCGTAGGCCTATCACTTCTACCATTATGGGAAGGAGATGGAATTGGCTGGGATATGTGTTAAAGATGTCGAATGACAGTTGGCCGAGGAGAGCGCTGTTCTTCGTCTCATCAGGGCTCCGAAGACGAGGAAGACCCTTTCATACCGTGTTCCGCTCCTTTGAAACAGAGCCGATGAATCTGGACATCGAAAGGATTGACATGGGAGGAGGGCGAAAGAATTGCGCAAGATCGAGCGCAATGGAGCTAGAGCTCTTGTTGCCTCCCTATGCCCTTAAGTGGGTCGTAGAGGGAGTTTGGATTTGGATGGTATTTAAACGTGTCTCACTATGAATGATTTTAGAAAAACATTAAACAATTTGTGTTAAAAATGATTATTTCTGAGCTCGCTGGAAATTCGATTTGTGTGATCATTTATAGTTTTTAAACTAAATAATTTAAAATTCTCCATTGAATTTAGAAATGTCATTCGTCATCGTTATTTTGAGAATAATTCACTTATTCCCGGCAGGTTTCGAACCCGCGTAGGCCTACTCAAAAGTCTAGAACGACGGCTAATCTTGAGAGCAAACATTTTATTAAGATGGTTATAGTTATTAGGCGTTTAAGTAAAATTTTATTATTTTTACAAGGATTATTCGAGAAATTGTATGCGATAAAAGGCTGTTACCCTTAACTTAGACGGAATAAATAAAATAAAATGTAGTTTTGTGTTTACCAACACGGTTTGATCAATAATATTGATAACTTAAACTAGTAACATGATTGTTTATAAACCACACAAAAATGCAATCAGCGAAAGTTGCGGTCATATATTTATATTTCCAAGATTAGCAACCGTTTTTTTACAAATTTTCTATGCGATATCGGAAATCAAAAGAAATAATTATTGTCTCCATTTTGTATCATTTCCAATAAAATTTAACATTGAATAAAATTTTGCATTTCACAGGTAATGTCAACTGATTTAATCAACCCGATAGACATTGCATAATATTAAAAAAAAAATCGATTTATGTGAATATAGCTACAAATGATTTCAAGCGAATGTTTTCCAAATGTCAAAATTCTCGTAATGGCCGCCAAATTTGATTATTTTCAAACAAACTCATTTTGATCAAGAAGTACATGCCACTATGAACATATTGCCGTGTCCTTGTTGGGGACAACAGCATTTGGGGATATAATAATAAGAAAAGTGTGGAAAAATCAAAATAGTCCTTGGGAGGAAAATCTATACAAAATACTTATCTCTGTCGAGGTTCTACAACTGCCGGCTAGCTTAAGTCCATGTGTAAGAATAGAGTTCTTATGAGCAGAGACTTCTCAATAAAGGAAATATTAGTATCTCCCTTCAGATCTTCAGGGTGTCCAGAAGGAGGAGGAGGTACTAAACAACCGAGACAGGTTGTCGTGATATGTCCTTATGTCCAATAGATAAAATATTGCCATAGATAGTAAGGTATGTACAGTCACAAGGACTCTTCTAAGATTTATATATATAGATTTGGGGATCCAGGTCGGATCGCTCCTTTATATAGGTGTAGTGGTTAAGGTGATGCAATTTCTACTTATATGAGCATTCTGTAGGTACTTAGTGGTAGGATTGAAAAATATGGGTGATATCAAATCAAAAGCTAAAGTTATATTACACACAATCAATCAATTTATTCTGGATTTTACGAGACAGGCATTACATTCAAATGGAACATTATTACTGTACAGAATGAAAAGTGTCAATAAAATTTATATGAAAATAATTGCTTACATGACAAGAATCGGGCGATACGATGAGAAGATTTCAGGTGATGTGTCAGCCTTCTTAACGGATGATAATACGCATGTACGCACTGATTGGATCCGGACGAAAAAGGGTTCCTCTAGATAGATGAAGGTCCTTACGCACGGTCATCATGAGGTGGAGCCAGATGGACTCAGGTGCAATAGGCATCAGGTACGAGCGGAGATGAGACGGTCATCGGGTTCTAACAGGGTTTGATATCTCGGTCAGTGGAATAGGAAACTACCACTTCGCTGTCCAAGGAAGTAAACGGGCGTCGAAGTTGCTTGTATCGCTATTGAAGATTTTTAGCTGGATTCGAAATGGAACTGGTCACTAGCACACTATAATGTCTAAGTATATTGCTAGATATTATCCTTAGAATCGTCTGAACAATGTTTACGGAACTTCCCAAGCGCGGAAGAAAAGGGTTCAAATCGTTGTAAAGCTTGAAGTTTAAATTTGCATTGTAACGGTCAACTCGAAAGAGCGGGAACCAGCGCGTCATAACAGATTTCAGCTATCACGTCACCACACAAAAGTGAGAACAAAGATTGATTGTTTAATTTTAAAACACCATTTCACAGTTCACTAATTAGTTCTTTCACCGTTCTTTTAGATTATTTCAAACAATTGATTTTAATTATAAAACTCGAGTATAACAGTTTAAGAGTATAGCCGGGACGCTAAGAGCGCCCGGCTATTATCGTGTCCGAGCAGAAAGTGATTTCATAGAATCTATGAATATAGACTCGAAGTCTATGGCGGGAGCAACTACACACGGGAGTAGTGGGAAATATACATATTCGTCAAAAGGGACCGCGTATTAAAATGACCGGCGATTGGACATGATAACACCGGGGGCTTTCTTTTCGAGGAGCGGGTTTGTTTACTGAATGTTGCCGATAGATCAAGGATTACGGTGGGGAACGGCTATATGAATACATTTAAAATGTTACAAAAACTCGGGCGCATATACTATGAAAGGACCATGCAGAATATAGCTACATATTCGATACTAAAATCGTCGGGTCCAAAAAGAGACACGACATTTCCCCCCTCCTAAAATTAAACTTAGCGTGAGCAAGTTTAACACAAAAACATCTCAGTAAGAAAGAAAAGACAATCACGAAGGCATGAAGAGACACATCCCAGAAATCAACCATCGCATCTGAAAGAACACAAACATAAATGCATAACAACATAAGTATGGAATTCATATAAAGAGTTACAAAAAAAAATTTTTTTTTTTTTTTCAAGTCGTCATATTGACGGGCCAATTACTAGTACATTTCCCCTGCTGCGATATATAGACAAACCAAAGGTTATATACCAGTTACAGATGTTAGGGGCCACATATGAATTACCACACTATTATCTCTCGAGTGTCAAGGGATACATAATAAATAATGGACACTCAAATTTGCATGTTATGAAAGTATAACCAAAAATTGTTTTACGTTAAACGTGAATTGAACAGTATTAGAGTTAACAATACAAGGGAATAAATGATTTTAATATTATGATACAGTAAAGAACTTTGCAATTTAAACAAAAAGAAATGAGAAGAAGGTCTGATTCGAAATTAGTTGATCTCTTTAGGGAGACAACGATATAATTCGGCACAGATTTTTATGTAAAAGATAAATATTTGAAATACATAATACATAGGCATGAACGAAATTGGTTTGAAGACATACATACACATACATACGCCACTGCGACCTGACTTGAATGATAAGTATTCGCTCATCGCGGAATACGACACTGGTCAAATCACATTACAGAGGCCATACAAACATGAATATAATATAGAAATATAGTTAATAACACATCATACACAAATAGCACAATACGGTAATTTAAAGGGCTTGACGCGTGGAAGGTTTGGCTCACGCCTTGCTTCCGAAAATATGGTCAAGACAAGTAATACAATAAAAATTGGTTTGGAGTCCTCTTATTTAGATTCACTTCAATGAATACATACAGTCAGTAGACAAAGAAATGTACAGAGGGTTTATCTCCGGTTGTATTCCTAATTTACAACCAACTGTTCGCGCAAGGCGCAATTAGATACAATGCGTCAATATTACAATTTTTTATAATTAAACACAAGGGGATAAGAGCTGAATTGAACTTGGCGGATAATAGAAAAGAAGTAATGACGCAATTCAATACAGTAATTTAGCAGCACATACATTGAGAATCATGTGAATTTAGGGATGCCAAAGAAAATTAATTATTGAGTACAGAAGATTAAGTACATTTGATCGCTGGGACCTGACTCGAGTTTAGTGCAAACTGCTATTGCAGAAGACGACAATTTCGGGTCAGATCACAGAGAAGACACGACAAAAATATTAGAACATTTTTTTTTTTTACAATATATAATTATTATTAAACTATAAGGTACATAACATTAATTTATATGCTCGGCTCAAAAGGAAGCACGGTTCACGTGATTTCCGATATTACAGCCAAGACAAATAAGCAATAGAGAAAATTCAGGTTTGGAAGCCTCATATAGATACATTTAACATGAACATCCAGTATGATACATGTTGAGACGTATAGAGGTACATCCAGATTATATACATAGGTATAATCTCAGCAGAGCGCATAGCGCAATATTTTAGTGCGCACTATTTAATATAAAAGGAAAGGGTACCAAAATTAATACATATAACAATTAGACTCTAAAGTACAATAGTTCAGCGACAGATAACATAATGTAATCGAAAAATTCCTGAACAATTTTACACAAAATTTTTAAGTATGGGGACATCTCAAGATTTGCCAGTGGAGCAATCCTAGCATTAAACGGAGTTGCTTCAGCAGACAGGAGAGATCTTATGTCCCGATTCTGTCCCAGCAGAATCGTAATCACGCATAACGTGTATGGTTCCGTTTGAATAGGTTAATATTCAAACAGTACCCAGGCTTCACTAGCCTACATGACAACTACTTGTCATCAACCAAGCGCAATCGCTGGTTCGTGGAAAAGCTTTCCACCGTACAAATCCTGGTGATCAGCCAAGCCTTTGTACAAACATAAATAAATAAACAACGGTAACCCTTATACAATATACATAGAACATAATTAAAATACATAACATGGACTTTAGGTGGTCCCATGTCAGAATACAACATACATAGAAGGCAAAGTATCACATGGACTCCTTACGGTCCCTATATACTTATATAGTTATATGGAACATATAACAGAACACATATATAACTAAATGGCCAATTTATATTATTATTTTTATCTCAATAATATCTTACTTATGTCTTTACAATAATTACCAAACATATTTACATAATCATAGGTTTCTTAGTTACCATTATTTATACATATACTTATAAGTATTTTTTGTTTTTAATTATTTTTTTTTTTGTTTTTTTTTTCATAGAATTAACTGGCAGTAAAACAATATCCAGTACTTAGTTACAATTTAACACACAAAAGACTAGCTCATTTTTATCTCAGACCAATAATTTAAATGTGGGTCATTCTCACGCAAGTACATAACATGGAATGTCTAAAATTCCTACAAATATGACAATACATAACAATGAAGCAAGTGTATATAAATATACCACCAGTACATGCAGACAACAGTAAGTCATAAACAGAAATTCTCAACATTTTCTGAAAAGGCAATACGCATACTTTTAAAAACTTACGTGAGTTATTTTATCAAATCTATTATCTTTTTTTTTTTTTTTTTTTTTTGGACTATACAGTTCTTTAAGCAAAACGGTCTGGTTAGTTTTCAAAATCAGTTACATCTCAAAGGGAACAAAATTAGGTGCCACCCAAATTCTACATTAATTATATTTAAAAGGTTCTTATTTCTATACTCGTTGGTCATGTCTAGAATTTGGGAAGAAAACATCGACCAAGAAAACTTATTGGTACAATTTAACAACTATAATCTTAAATAAAGTAAATTATTCTACATTTACTGTCATATGGTTTATATAATGGATAAGAGAACGTGGGTAACCATCACTCAGTTTGTCAAAACAAACAAGATTGACAAATCAAAACAAACAATTTAAATCGAAATTGAAAATCGTACGACCTACATTCTTACATACATACATATTCTTTATTTTAAACATACATAGAGCGCTCAACTTACATACATCAACTTTTATCACAAAATTTTACAAACATAAAGTTCCTAACATCATAATAAGTCGACGATAGACAAAACAATATATACTCTAACCAATCTATAAAGACGGATGGTGAAACACTGATTCTCTCGTCCCTTACACAACAATTTAATTCGTAATTTATAAAAAAACTATTATATCTAACTATAATATAAGGTTGGCAGTGATGCTATCACATAGACACTCTCAGTTTTTTCAAAATTATGTACACCGATAGACGTTTCATTAGGTGACGAGAGCTCTATACAGTATTATTATTAGCAAATTATCAATCGTATAACTGAGAAATGAAAATGAAATCAATCTAAGAGAAAGAATTGAATAAACGAAAAATTCGGCACACGAACTACCTGTAGCTGTATAGTTTCTAAGTATGTAGGTATGTAGTGACCTCGCCTCGCGAACAATACAAACATATCTATACTCCATAGTAGACCGGATACTAGGTAGGCACACATAACATTTCAACATCGCGCGTGCACAGTACATGCAAATCTATGTGGGTAGATCTCGGCCAACGTTCTCTGTGCAGGTTTATTCCTGTACAAGGGGTAAAATATAGCTAACCGACGCGTCACACACACACACTCACAAATATATACTTGTATCGGAGAAATAATCATGACGCGAAGCATAGGTAGGTACATATCTCGGTTTCCTGTGCAAGTCTCAAGGTGAACAATGACCGTTGCCGGTTATTATTATTTTTTCTTTATGCCGGTTTATTTCACAATACCTACATACACATACAAAACATCCGCTCTCCCAGTCAAGTTCAAACATGCAGCTTCTAGAAATTTGGCGACACGTGCAACAGAATACTAGCGGAACGCTGTGAACGTTCTCGCTATATGCAAAAGAGAAAATTTTTGTTACAATTATTTTTTCAATATTGGTTCTAAACAATTATACAATTTTATTTACGATGTTCCACTATATTACTTACAATGATTTACAATTTTAAATCACCAAATCTCCATCCACCTTATACCTCAGATCTCACCATACACCAAGTCACCATTTGAAGAATAATAGAATTTATTTACCCATCTATTGCAATGGATGTGGACAATACTGGACAAAAGTGGGCAAGGAATCTCAAACGGAATCTTTTAATTGAAAAGGTGCCATAAATGCTATGGCATCCGTTGGCATCCGTGAAACAATATCGAGCTCCACAGCTTGGCTGCGACGAAAATCGAGCTCCACGTTGGCTCGCCATAAATCGAGTCCCACAGCTTGGGCGCCATAAATGCCGTGTCCTTGTTGGGGACAACAGCATTTGGGGATATAATAATAAGAAAAGTGTGGAAAAATCAAAATAGTCCTTGGGAGGAAAATCTATACAAAATACTTATCTCTGTCGAGGTTCTACAACTGCCGGCTAGCTTAAGTCCATGTGTAAGAATAGAGTTCTTATGAGCAGAGACTTCTCAATAAAGGAAATATTAGTATCTCCCTTCAGATCTTCAGGGTGTCCAGAAGGAGGAGGAGGTACTAAACAACCGAGACAGGTTGTCGTGATATGTCCTTATGTCCAATAGATAAAATATTGCCATAGATAGTAAGGTATGTACAGTCACAAGGACTCTTCTAAGATTTATATATATAGATTTGGGGATCCAGGTCGGATCGCTCCTTTATATAGGTGTAGTGGTTAAGGTGATGCAATTTCTACTTATATGAGCATTCTGTAGGTACTTAGTGGTAGGATTGAAAAATATGGGTGATATCAAATCAAAAGCTAAAGTTATATTACACACAATCAATCAATTTATTCTGGATTTTACGAGACAGGCATTACATTCAAATGGAACATTATTACTGTACAGAATGAAAAGTGTCAATAAAATTTATATGAAAATAATTGCTTACATGACAAGAATCGGGCGATACGATGAGAAGATTTCAGGTGATGTGTCAGCCTTCTTAACGGATGATAATACGCATGTACGCACTGATTGGATCCGGACGAAAAAGGGTTCCTCTAGATAGATGAAGGTCCTTACGCACGGTCATCATGAGGTGGAGCCAGATGGACTCAGGTGCAATAGGCATCAGGTACGAGCGGAGATGAGACGGTCATCGGGTTCTAACAGGGTTTGATATCTCGGTCAGTGGAATAGGAAACTACCACTTCGCTGTCCAAGGAAGTAAACGGGCGTCGAAGTTGCTTGTATCGCTATTGAAGAATTTTAGCTGGATTCGAAATGGAACTGGTCACTAGCACACTATAATGTCTAAGTATATTGCTAGATATTATCCTTAGAATCGTCTGAACAATGTTTACGGAACTTCCCAAGCGCGGAAGAAAAGGGTTCAAATCGTTGTAAAGCTTGAAGTTTAAATTTGCATTGTAACGGTCAACTCGAAAGAGCGGGAACCAGCGCGTCATAACAGATTTCAGCTATCACGTCACCACACAAAAGTGAGAACAAAGATTGATTGTTTAATTTTAAAACACCATTTCACAGTTCACTAATTAGTTCTTTCACCGTTCTTTTAGATTATTTCAAACAATTGATTTTAATTATAAAACTCGAGTATAACAGTTTAAGAGTATAGCCGGGACGCTAAGAGCGCCCGGCTATTATCGTGTCCGAGCAGAAAGTGATTTCATAGAATCTATGAATATAGACTCGAAGTCTATGGCGGGAGCAACTACACACGGGAGTAGTGGGAAATATACATATTCGTCAAAAGGGACCGCGTATTAAAATGACCGGCGATTGGACATGATAACACCGGGGGCTTTCTTTTCGAGGAGCGGGTTTGTTTACTGAATGTTGCCGATAGATCAAGGATTACGGTGGGGAACGGCTATATGAATACATTTAAAATGTTACAAAAACTCGGGCGCATATACTATGAAAGGACCATGCAGAATATAGCTACATATTCGATACTAAAATCGTCGGGTCCAAAAAGAGACACGACAATATCTTATTTATTTATTTATAGAATATACGGTTGAAAGCCTTTTACATGTAAAATAAAAACAAATACAATCACAGTACTACTTAACAACATGTTACAATCTGTTCAATGGCAAAGTCAACATATGAAACACAATCAACTGTACAATAATTATTCCATTCTTTTCAGATGTTTCAAATTGATTAAGAAATTGATTAAAAACAAGTTTGAATTAGGTTAAAATATATAAAAACAAACCATCAAAAACAAGCACTAAAAAAATAATAAAGATAAAAGTAATAACATTAATAAATTGTAACAATAATTATTAACAATAAAATTAAAAACAATTTGAAAATCAAATACAAATTGAAATACAAGATCAGAAACAAAACCAAACCAATTTAAAATATTTCAGTTCGATAAAACAATTTAAAAATAATAAAATTCAATTAAAAGAAATAACATACAATTAAAATTTAGTAAAAAAATCGATATGCAATACAAATCAATAAAAAAACATCCACAAAAAGAGAAAACAAAGAAAAACAAAAAACCTTATGATGAAAACATAAGCACAATAATACTCTAAAGCAGCGATGCCCGCCGAAGAATTAAAATATTTTACAGTTTTTTTTTCAACACATCTGGCAACCCTAAAAGCGGCCCGTCTTTGGCTCATAATCTTCCCCAGTGGCCCCTGTTTCCTATAAGTCTGTGCATCCCTGCTCTAAAGAGTTAACGTCACCGCGCGCGGCGCACTAACGAGCATTTCGACTCGAAAACCGGACAAAAGTGAAAAATACAAACTTCATTAAATGTCACTAAAAAAGTGATTTTTATATACACAAATAAGCATTCTATTATAAACTTAACTAAGATAGAGTCTACCCTTCTTGCCGTGGCTCTCCGATCAGTTGGAAACTGCTCCTCGTTCACTAGGCGCTCATGCATCTTCTTTACGCTCTATTCTATTCAACTTGAGTTTGGTGTTTGACATTGTCTAAAGTGAAAATGTTATAAACATTGTTATGGAATCTGAAGAACAAGGTATGTACTTTATTTTAATCTATAATATATTTAATTATATGACTATTTAACATTATCATGATCAAAAAGGATATGAAAGAAAACATTATTGTTTATTTTAAGTTATTTTTACAAATTGGTGTTTTTGTAAATGTTCCGAGTGAGATCGCCGTATTATTTTATTTTTGTAATAAAGCATAGGGATTCACCATATCATATCGTTCAAAACCTTTTCCACATCTTTCCACCAATTAAAAAAAAAGTAATTTTTATAACGCAGGAACTTTTCCAAAAAAGTTGTTTTCTTATATGGATCCTTTTTTTTATGTTTACAGATTTGACATCAAATCTTATAGATATACATGATTTAACTTCATACATGCTTTTTAGAGCAAAATTTGTAGCAAAATCCCATCCCAATTCCATTTTTTTGTATGTTGTTTGGTAAGTTCGAATCAAATATAATATTGTATCGACATTATGCATTTTTATTGATTTCCAATAATAAAATAGGTATAAATAAATTTAACCTTCTGAACATCAAAAGAAGATGATCGTAAGCCCGTAGTGGTTAAAATTTAAAAAATACCTCTTTAAAATCGAATTGTTTCAATTATTGCACCAAATAATTTTGTCCGGTTATTGAAGTAAAATGCTCGTCAGTGCGGCGTGACAAATTTCCATAGTACGCGGAACGCAGCGATCCGATAGAACACTAGGTAGACACCGATTTGTCACGTATATGCAACGTTACCAAATTCATAGTACGCGGAGGTTTGTGGTTGTTCGCCACGAACCACCGCGTACTATGGAAATTTGTAACGTTGCATGATACGTGACATGCAACGTTACCAAGTTCTTTGCGAACACGCGTACACATCTGAACCCCTATTCTGTAGCATGTGTAGGTAGTCACTTGAAAAAAGTGATTATTAGGCGATACATTTTGTATGAAAAACGTCTATATGCGATTCTCGCATTCGATACGCATAGACGTTTTTCATACAAAATGTATCGCCTAAGAGTCACTTTTTTCAAGTGACTACCCTACACTTGCTACAGAACCAAGGTAACGTAAATACACAGCTTTACTGAATACAGGGTGTTATGTAGAACGTTAGCCAAACTGGTAAGGTATATAGAGGGGACCATTTCCAACATCGTTTCCATACATCAAAATATATACAGGATGTTACTTTTTTTTCTAGGATATTTTAATATTTTTTTGGAAAAATCCCAAAATTTTACCTTGTAATAATTGTCGCGTACCATAGTTAAGGAATTATGGTTTAGAGGATTTATGAAAATTTTAGTGCATCTGTCAGTTAATCCGCTAAAAAAATTTCGTATACATTTTTAGCTGATTCTAAGCTTTAGCGAGATTTTTGAGGAATTGGGGTGTATTTTGGAAATTAGTGGCCCAAGTAAATTTTAATTTTGCGAAACGAATTGTTGCAAATGTGGAGTAGGAATTGAGTAGGAAGAAAATTAATTGTCCACTTTTTATATTTTTATATGTGTCTTTGTTTGGTTTAAATAATTGTATATACATTTCAGCAGTGAGTTCATTTTTTTTTCAAAAATTTGTTCGCAAAATTAAAAATGTCTACGGGGGTAGAAGTAGGTTTATAGAAATTAATACTTGTGCCTGAAATCTAACTAGATTTCCAAGACCGGCATGACACACGTTAAATTACTGGTAAAAATAAAAAAAAATTACCGTTGTAAAAATGAGAGTAACGAAATCTTTCGTCTGAATCCGAAATTAGACATATCAGTACAAAAATATTGCTATATCTTATCTGATGCAATAACCGATAAAGATAGTTTTATTAATCACTTTTTACTTTATTTATAGAAAAATAATATTGACACAATTTATTTTCAAGCAAGTTGATTTTCAGTTTTTATTCGTGTCTGAACAGATAAAATATTATATTGGATGGCAGGATACTTATTCATAAATTACGGACTCAGATTTGTTGCTGGGTCAGATTTTTGACGGAACCAGATGAGCGGAAAGTTTTTGAACTATACAAATCTCCCCCTGAATAAATTTGAATTTATCGTCAATGTAGAGTGTGAAAAAATTAACTGTCTACTGGAACATATTATAAACAATTATTTAAACCAACCAAAGAAACTTAGGTAGGTATATAAAAATTGGTCAGTTAATTTTCTTCCTACTCTACATTGTCGAATAATAATTATTCGTTTGTAGTCGTTCGCCAATTTCAATTTTTCTAGGGCCCCGGGTCAAAATTTTTACAAAGGTGGTAACACTGATTATTTTTAAAAGGATTTTAAATGGATGCCCAATTTTGCTTTCAGTTCCACTGTTTTATTCGGGAAGAAATCTTTCAAACAGATTCAAAAACCTTTACAGCGTCCAGATATGTGGGGTCCAAGCTGTCAACATCTATAATCCTCAAGATGCGGAGGTGAGAAGACTCATTTTATGGAATATTACCTTGTTTAATATTATATGTTCAGTCTTTATCTATTTATTCAATCTACCTCTTTGATAACTTATTTAGTTTTTTTTATATGTCATTGATGATTGCTCTGGTTTAGACATGCAGTATATTTTTGAATTGTACGCAAATCTATAAAAAAAGATAAATATATTATGTGTATGTATTCATATAGATTATGCAATATTCTGTTGAAATCTCAACTAAAACTGTTTGCAGATAATACTATCCAGCTCAAAACATATAACTAAGAGTGACTTGTATTACTTCCTACATCCATGGCTTAAAGAAGGCCTTCTCACAAGCAGAGGTAGCTTTCTTTTTTCATATATTTCTAACATTCTGAAAAAATAACAAAACTGTATTGTACCGCAATGAGTTCATTTATAATTTCAGGTGACAAATGGCGACACAGAAGAAAAATCTTAACACCGACTTTTCATTTCAACATACTGAAGCAATTCTGTAAGACGTTTGAGGAGCAGAGTCAAAGTTTGATAAATCACATCAAGTCCCAAGAAAGTGACATTTTTAATGTTATCCCAATCATCACGCAGTTTACTCTCAACTCTATATGCGAAACGGCCATGGGCACTCAGATAAAGTACAACGACTCCGATTACAATACTTATAAAAAGGCCATCCACGAAATTGGAGAGCAGTTAGTCTATAGATTGGTCAGATTCTGGCTTCATTCTTATTCCATCTTCAAAATGACTTCCGTTTACAAAACTCAGAAGAAAAGCCTATCCATTTTACACAACTTCACAACATCGGTCATAAGGCAGAGAAGGAAAGAAAAAGAAAAGGACGAGGATTTTAAAACAGATGATTTTGGATCTGATAAAGAAGAATTTACAGAAGGTAAAAAGAAAAGGCTGGCCATGTTGGATTTGCTGCTGTCGGCTGAACGAGAGGGGAAAATTGATGAGGATGGAATTAGAGAGGAGGTGGACACATTCATGTTTGAAGTAAGAGAACTCATCTTTAGTATTTATACTCATCTGGCAAATATGGTTCCTGCTCCGAGCGATGATAGCCCATGGTACACCACTGGGCCTTTAGGTAGGGGAGACCGGGGATGGTTGACTATAGTGATAGGTTGACTAACTGTCAAAAACTCGTCCGACGAAATAGCCTTGAGCCAACCAGTAAGGCACGATAGTCTGCCAACTGCTCTCGCTCAACCACCGAAAACGTGGCAAGCTCGTCGTCTGAGAGTAGGAAAGAAATTTTGACAAACAACGCCCTTTTGTAATTATTTTCGTCTTAATGTTTTTCGTCATAATGCCTATTTTATTCGTGGATGTTGATTGTCAAAGCATTTATAACAAATGTTTGATTCGTGTTCCTTCTTTTATGTTTTATTCTATTTGATTTCATGGCTGTTTTAAGGTGGTTAAAAAGGTGGTTCGGGGCTAGTAGACTATTTTTTAATGGGAGTACACAGAGTTGTTAGATAATATGATTAATTGTTACAAATTTTATTAAAAAAATTTATTAAATTTTATTAAGATCTGTTTCGTTTTGTTTTAAATGGTTAATTAGAAAGTACTTTGTGTACCTGGTTCATTTTTTAGGTACCTACTCAATTTGTCTAGCATTTAAACCTCTGATTTTTTTTATTTGAATTTTATTGTGTTTAGTCAAAGTGGCGGAAGATCGCCTATTGATAAAATGAGTAACGACCCGTTTTGTTGTGTCTTTTAACCTATTTTCTCGTAGATTTTGCCCTTACAACTTCATAGGTCAACTTACCCCAGGCGTGGGGTAGGTTACTCTAAAGAAATAAAAATAAAAACCTTTAAGCCGAAAATTGGTCAACCATCCCCAGTCTCCCCTACCTAAAGTTCTTGTCTATACAAATATGATTAGAAGTTCCTGTAAAAAAAACTCTTAATTTATATAACTTAATGCATTATGTAATTCACTTGTCTATCATTAATCTGTTGTGTTTGTGTGTATCCTCCCGTAAAAACAACTGAACTCACCCACTACTACATAGATATCTATGAAGTAATGGGTGAGTTCAGTTAAGAGTTTAAGATGGCGATCTAACCATAGTGAATTCACAGAGGTGCATGCACCACGGTCGTCAACTTTTACTAGTTAGTACTAACAACTTGCCGTCGTCCGTTGTATTACTTGCTGACCCAAATGATAATCGGTGGAATCCAGTCGAAACGTCGCACAATGGGATATTTGCAATAAGAAATCGATCATAATTATTTTATATTTATTTTCGTAATTTATGACGCAAAAATTATTGACATAATGGTAGGTACTCACAATTATTTTTAGAAGAGTGCCTGTATCTACAATATATTTAAAAACAATACATAATATACTTCTTCTTCTTCTATTTTTGGCTTATCACCCCTAAATGGGGTGTGCCTGCCATGATCACACTGTCGATTATACATTTTCGTCTCCGTTAGGTATATCTATTAAACATTTTTATTAGTATCTATTATATTATGATATATCAAAAAAGGGTATTGAAGTACATAATATAAAAATGAATGGAACTATTTATTTAATTTATGTAAATATAATGTAGTTTTTTTTAATTTAGTAAGTGCAGTTTGGACATGGTGTGGGAGGAGGTCATAAACATTGCGCAAGATCGAGCGCAATGGATAGCTCTATGCTCCTGAATGGGGCCTAAAAGGGACAGTTAGTTAAGGGTTGGTTTTATCCTAGGTCTGTTACGAGAATTCTAATTCGATCCGTTGAATGTGCTATAGCTATAGCATTAACAACAGCACCCCGGTTCTCGTAACATTGGGACCGCGTGCTTCCAGCAGGCTCCCAATCTTTCTCACGGAAGCAATCTATAAAACACCTTTTAATAACAAAACTTATAGATAGATAAAAAAAAAATAAAAAGATTCAATATTTTCAGGGACACGACACAACAGCTATGGCTATTTCTTTCGCATTGATGATCCTAGCAAACCACAGAGAAGAACAAGTGAGTAAACTTATCTTATAAAAAAAAACATGTTTTTTTTTTACGTTAATTGTTCAAACTGAGAGAAATGGATGCAACTGCTGTAGAAAGACAAGCTGGAAATGTTTGTATAGAACGCACTCCATTCTGAGGCATATTAATAATTATTGTTATAGCCATTGCGAAATAAAAATTTCAAAATTTTATGTCACAAAAATTTGAGCATTTATTTTGGCGGTGAATCGTGAGACTGCAAAAAGAGATAGAAGAAAAAATGACTGAAATAATTTTGTAGCATAAACTATGAAATTTAATAAACACACAAAAATTATTACCTTATTTAAAAATAACACATCCAAGAGCACAAAAAATATCGATTTTTAAATGGAACAAACCACTACGGGCTTACGACCGTCTTCTACTGTTATTTCGAAGGCTGGCTTATTGTGATCACTTTACGTTAACAACGTTCGCCATTAGGTGGTAATGTTTGTCTCCGAAACTCCTAATCATGAGGTATTTCATATTGTTTCATTTATTTCGATACATAGACATTCTGGCATTCAAATAAGGTTAAACTGGGTTAGCTGGAAGATAATATCCTTCGGGGTATGTAAGTCCACCCTTTCAATTGTTCAAATGTTTTTAACCACATAATATTTTGATTTTTTTTATATAATAACTAGAGGTCCGCCCCAGCTTCGCACGGGTAGATAGATACTTAAAAATAATTTAGTTTTCATACAGATCCCTAACTTTTTCAAAATATTTTATAGCATATTATGTTAATCTGGAATAATTGCATTGCAAATATTGCAATGTATCGTGTCACGTCACTTTACCACCGTGACAGCAGCGCCATCTATCGATTACTTACTCAACCCAGTCGAAAGGTATCGACATCTGTTAGAATCATTTGGAGTTAACAGATAATTGTGACTGTCAAATAATAACAGACAAATAATTAGCAATAAATTAAAATTGCGACTATAATTTGAGATTTAAACTATCCTATCTCTCAAGTTGGATCGAACCGCACATGGTGTGCGAATTTTATTATAATCGGTTAAGTGGTTTAGGAGTCCATTGAGGACAAACATCGTGACACGAGATTTATATATATTTATATAACAATGAATCTGTGCTCACTCAAAGTGAACACAAATACACTCCTTGACAGTAAGCTACTTAAAGCTTGTGTCGTGAAAGAGGATGATGGTCGGCACCTGGGATCGAACCCACGAATTCGCACAAAACAATAGGTTTTTGTGAGTTATGTTCAGAATCGGTAGTTGTTGGTAGTAGATATAAAATGGACAGAAATAATTATTGTATTGTTGTATTTCTTATTAGGGTAAAATATTCGAGGAGTTGATGAGCATATTCGGGGATTCAGACCGAGTGGCCACCATGGAGGATTTGAACAGCATGAAATATCTGGAGATGTGCATCAAGGAGAGTCTGAGGCTGTATCCTAGTGTGCCATTCTTCTCCAGGAGTCTCTTGGAGGAAGTCCAGCTGAGTATGTCCTTTTTTCTTTCGATATTAGTAGGTACGTCTTCTTAAGTCAATTCGATTGGGTGTCTGAGGGACGGGGGTTACTTGCGCTGCTAATACCGACTTCCACCTCCAAGCGGTGCCCCCTGGAAAACTTGTGTGACGTGTAGAATAATATGAGGTTAACATCCCTGATGAGCTGCATCACCTTGAGGTTAACGGAAAGTGGAGAAATCACCAAGACGAATGGCGCGCGTGATACATGAAGGAAGAAACTGTTTACGAAAATTGCGCGGACGGAGGAGTATGAAATTTGGCACTCTTATCAGAAAAGTATTAGCGAACCCTAATATTTTTTTAAAATTATGCATAAAAAATACACTCAATTCAATCAAAAATCAACATTTAAATCAATACAATCAACATTTAAATCAATACAAAAAAAAACATTTTAAACATTATGTTATGGAATTCACAGTCACACACACTTCGATGTATTTGACATTGACGCATATTTTATCTGTCGTCAAATTGAAAATATACATTATTATTTTTTGTGTTTAATAATTAATTATAGAAAAAACTGTGTAGGTATATATCAATATATCAATATTTCAAATTTAACGTACCTACATATCCATGTCATTGTTTTTGAAAGAAAATTGTGAAATAGCGCTAGCTAAGACTGCTTTAACAATAGAAACTTAATAATATAAAATCTCAATAATATTCAAACTTATAATTTAAATTAGTTATGGGTTAATTTCAACCACTGGGCGATTATGATTATTATGCAATAATTATGATTTTAAAATTTCAGCTGATTACGTGGTACCTGCCGGGACAACTTGCCACATACACGTCTTCGATCTGCACAGGGACGCCTCGGTATATCCATCGGCTGATGAATTCATACCTGAACGATTCTCTCTGGAAAACAGCTCCAAAAGACACCCGTTCGCCTACATCCCGTTTAGTGCGGGACCTAGGAATTGTATAGGCAAGTTCCTTTAGTTGAACAAACACCAGATAGTTATCATTGAGGTATTTTAGTTGGTTGGTAGTCCAGTGGCATCGATCGGAGGCTTTCATACGTTCAGCGAATTGGAGGTCCTAGGTGTGTTCACAAAGAGTGTAAAAATCGAACTTTTATTTTTTATATGTTATATGAAGCAAATTTCTTTAATGTTTTTTTTTAATAAATCTGTGCTCACTCAAAGTGAACACAAATACACTCTTTGACTGTTTCACAGTAAGCTACTTGAAGCTTGTGATGATGTGGAGATGGTCTGCACCTGGGATCGAACCTCCTCCGATACGAAACAGTACCTACGAAAGCCGGCGTTTAACCGCCAAACTACCAACCACTTTGCAATGGGTTCCTAGGGAACGTTCCGTCGTCTGACAAGACGGCGTCTTTCAAAATTATATGACAATGTTTGTTGTTACTACGGAAACAATATTGTTCTCAACTGACACATTCACCGCTGTTTATAGTAGCGGCGTATCCGTAGGAAAACAGACCATTAGTTCATATTTTATTTAAGCGGTCGTCTTGTTTACTGCGGTATCCAAGCTACGCTAATCGACAACAAACCGTCAAGATTACACTGTCTCTTTCCTGCTTTTATTTTTTTACTGGCAGTGAAAGAGATAAATATAGAATGCTTTGTACTTTCCTCAAAGATCTCTGCATTGATTGTCGCTTGTCTTTTCTATGAGAACAAAGCGTAAGAGAAAGAACGATGTACCATCTCCCAGTACATTATGAATATTTGTTATTTTATTAAAAAAATATTGAAGTTAATTTTTCAATTTTTCCCCCTCTTTTCAGGACAAAGGTTCGCCCTGTTCGAGATGAAATCTGTGATCTCCAACTTATTGAGGTGCTATGTTTTAGAACCAGTGACAAAACCAAACGATATAGTGTTTAGTGCCGATTTAGTTTTAAGAAGCAGAGACCCTATTTATGTGAAATTTGTACCTAGGCTTTGATTAATAATTTGCCTATCTCTATATATAAAAATAGAGCGATGATTGCCATGGTCATCGCATTACGCATGAACGGCTGAAACAATTTCGCTAATTCTTTTTTTGCTGTATTTTCTATTGACAAAAGAAGGATTAATGAAAGAAAAAAAAAATGAGAAAGTTGCTTGGAAAATTAAACAAAGCTAACTTTTTTAGTACTTCTTTTCTCCTTTTTTGGCATTTCATCCACAAGGATGGTTTGGCCATTTTTTAATACTTTCGACAACATAATACGCTATTCTATTTTTGAATTTTAATTGACGTTTGACAAACTGTCAGTTGATTGCTTGTTGGTGCTATTTTTTTTTATTTATTTATTAAATATATTACAAAAATAATTATATTATTGTTTTCTTATTATCATCAATATAATTCAGTTATATTTTTTAAAATATGTTTACCCTCCCTATAAAGCAAAAACTTGTGTTAAGGAGGGGAGTAAGGTATAAAAAAATTACATACTATACATATCTACTAACTAATTATTTTGTATATATTACCAAAAATGGATGTAGTCATAATATGACCTCAGTCATAATATCCTGGTGCCAAATACATACATGACAGACGTCGCAGTGTTTAAATTTGGTTGCTCTCTTGTTCTCAATAATTTCCAACATAATCTCTTTATTTCATTAATTATTGAATATCTACTTGTTATCTACACACATCAGATTTTTCGACATGTTGAACATGTTGAGAATTCTCATGATTAGGAGTTTCGGAGACTTAAACCACCTAATGGCGAACGTTGTTAACGTAAAGTGATCACACCAAGCCAGCTTTCGAAATAACAGTAGAAGACGGTCGTAAGCCCGTAGTGGTTTGTTCCATTTAAAAATCGAACATCAGTAATGAATTTTCGAGTCATTAGTTGTTACATATTCTTTAATTAATGTGTACCTTAAACATTACACTAACATAATGCCTACTTGGGTTTTTATAACCTATTCTTGGTCTCCACTCCAGGGTTTTTTTGGTCCATCTATCATTTGTTTTTCTTGCTATATGGCCAGCCCAGTTTAACTGCAGTGCCGCTATTTTATGAGTCACATCGGTAACATTGTTCCTTTCTCTAATCCATTCATTTCGCTTCCTGTCTCTAAGACTCTCCATCACTCGATGTGTTACGTATTTGGAGTTTATGTATTGACCGTTTCGTAAAAGTGGTAGTACAAAACCATATGTCAATACTGGAAGGATGCACATATCAAATACCTTATCTTGAGGTAGTTTGCGAATCGTTTGACTATAGGACAGTTTACCAAAAGCAGCACATGCCAAGCCTCGCCTGCGTTCAATTTCAGTTTTCTGGCAGTCTCTACCTAGTTTGACCATTGTAGTTTTATATGTAAAAATGGAAAGCTATTTTCCGTGGTCATCGCGGACCGATTTCGCTAATTCCTTTTTTCGTAGTGCCGGCTTTTATCAGGAGAAGTTCCTTATGAAAAAAAAAATTAAGAAAGTTGTGTGGAAAATTAGAAAATAAAAGAAAACTCTACGTCGGCAACCTTATTAGTATTTTTTACTATATGACTTTAATTCCAATTTTGAAATTTTGACAGGAACTATCAGTTGTTAGATAGTTGGTGGGATTGACAGAATGCGGATGGAATATGCATGGTTTAAAACAGACGCATCGGTCGGAATTACATTGGTCAAGTGATAATTAATTCATCACTATACAAATTCGAATTCAATATTCATAGTTAGAAACACAGAACAATGTCTGTCGGGATAGCTTGTATTATAATAATAAGAAATAATACTATAATAATGATAATTAACGAAGTACCTATGCATACTTTACATAACATTACTCAATCTTTGGACTAATTGTTCAATATTATTATTGATAAGTTTTAAATAACAATGCTGTTAACTTTATAAACAATAATAACAATAGAATTCGACTAAATTCTCGAAGAGATGGGACTTCACAAAGAGATTAGATCATTGGTGATTCGAAGGTGGACTGGTGATCTTTTTAAAAAAATGTAGGTAAGTATAGCGTAGAAGTGGAAGAGATGTAGGTACTCGTTAATTCACAACGTATATTCATTTCACGGATTGCCACAGTGGAAGGAAGAAGAAGAACTTATTGGAGGTCATAGGTTCGAATACGTTAAACGAAGGATTTAAAGGTTAGAAATAATCTTCTATATTACTAACCATTATTTATTGTACGAGCTGGAAGAAAGATTCAGTCTGAAAGATTCATCATATTGCCGGTGCCAACCATTTCCACTTTCACAACACAAGCTTTGCTTTATGTGAAAGATGTCGAAAGTGTATTTGTGTTCACTTCGGGTGAGCCCAGATTTTTTTTTTTTTAAATAAAAAAAAAAAGAATTTAAATACAAGATACGAAACTAGTCAGGAGCTGTTTGAAGCGGGGAAATAAAAGAACTACAGCAGCTGAGCTTAAAAAAGAGGATGATCTCGAAGTAAGTAAAATTTATTTAAGATTGAAAGACAAATAGAAGGTATCAATCTATTTCAAAAGATAGGTAAGCAAATTTTTAACAGGATTTCGATGAAATTTTGAAAAAATAAGCTATGACATATTGAATACAGAATTGCATGCCACCAAATCGCAATTCATGCTAAACTTAAATCATAATTAACTGTTACAACATAAGACTTACAATAATTTATTTATTCTAAGGTGGGACGAAGTTCGACGGGTCAGCTAGTTATGGATATAAAGGTTTCACACGATAACTAATGTATGTGGAAACGCCCAATAACGACAGCGAGGAGTGCGTTGTTCTCCCCCCCCCCCCCTTCAGGTCTCGAAGACGAGGAAGACCCTATCACACTGTATTCCGCTTCTTCAAACCAGAGCTGAGGGATTTGAATATGGTGTTGGAGGAGGTCGTGAACATTGCGCAAGATTGAGCGCAATGGAGAGCTCTTGTTGCCTCCCTATGCCTCTGAGTGGAGTGTAAAAGGGAGAATTGATTGATTGTTGGAAGGACACAATCCTTCATCTTGAAAAGCCACAAAAGGAAAACGATACAATACTCAAGTAAAAATACATCATAACAGAATATAAACGACAAAAAAAATATTAAACAGTAAAAAGAGTAAAATCATATGGCATCTATAATTTTTTTTACCCATCACACCGTTTCCCAAAGGGGGTAGGCAGAGAGTACGGATTTCCATTCTTTTCTATCCAGACAAACCTCTTTCGCTTCTTACAAACGCATAACATTCCGCATACATGCTCTCCTATTTCTTTTGCTCCTGACTTCCCGGCCCTCCTCTAAGACTGAACCGATATGGTCAGACCATGTCATTCGATGTCGGCCTCGTCTGCGTGCACCTATAACGTAACCGAAAAAAAAAACAGAATTTAAAATATTAGCCGTAAAGTCAACTAGCCAACACTACGCATAAACTATACATCGTTAATACTATGCAATATCCATCCAAGATTTTTGCCACTTATCATGCCCATCTGATTTGCGGTCAGTCTTATTAATCTATCGGTTCGAAACGGAACAAAACAAACAACATGTTGTTCTATTTCCTGATAATATTTGTGATATCTTTGGGTGTTTTGCATTATTGTCTGTTTCATTCAGAACATGGAAGAACTTTTAACCGAATCCCTGGACCTCATAAATTACCTGTGATTGGAAATGCTCTAGAAATAGCTTTAGGACCTGGTAATTGTCATATTTTTTTACTTTTATATAAAATACACCCTGGGTCTCAATTTTTTTAAATATATCTCAATAGATGAAAATATGTTATAAGAGTAGACCTGTATACTCTATTTCTGGAGATAATGATAAAAAAAGGAAACATTTTTGGCGCGATTAAAGGCGGATGACATCCGCTTATTACACACCCATCATTGACATTATTTGACTGATAGATTTTTTTTGGAAAAAAGTGCAACAAACTGCCTTTTAAGTTCAACTACAAAAAAAATAAGTAACAATATTTTTTTTTTTGGTATTTGAAAGGGATAAAGCAAGAACGAAATGTAAATTATTAACCGTAGGAAATGAATGTCTTGAGCAAGTAAATGAGTATGTGTATTTAGGAAGCATGTTTAGTCGGGATGGAATGTGTGAAAAAATCGAACGTAGGAAAGTTGCTGGATGCAGGGTGGTCGGTGCACTAAGACCTATAATGAGAGATGATGTATGGTTGTGAAACGTGGACACGAACGAAAAAAGACAATGTCAGTAGTATAAATGCAGTAGAGATGAAATCTCTAGAAATGAATATTATTATGTGGAAAAACTTTATGGGATATGGAAAGGAATGAAAATATTAGGAAGGAATGTGGTATGGAAGTAAGCGTTTTGACAAAGATGAAAGTCAATAAGTTGAGGTGGTTTAGGCATGTGAAAAGAATGCATGCAAACAGAATGACAAAGAGAATTCATAAGCTGTAAGAAAGCGTGGCCGATCGAGAATGACGTGGATCGAACATATCGATTCCGTCATCAAGGAAGGCCCGTCCTCATTCATTTGCTCAAGTAAAAGAGTGGAGGTCCGTTCTCTCTGCCTACCCCTTACGGGACACGGCGGCATGATGGCTAAAAAAAATTTTTCTGCAATCTCTCCAGAAATAAAGAATAGTCATTTGAGTAGGTTCTAACTCATTCGAAAAAGTAAAATGAATTACCCAGCAGGTATTTGTTTAAATTTCAGTTCCAATATTTTATATTATGAGGAAATTTGCAAACGATCACCAAAAGATATACGGAATACAATCGGGCTCTGTCCGATTCGTCAATATATTCAACCCAGAGGATACCGAGGTGATACATCGACTTCTATCTTTTAATTAGTTTTTTTTTTATTTAACTGTTTAACTTTATAAAAAGAAGTCCTGTTTCAGATTGTCCTCTCGAGTTCAAAACATATCAACAAAAGTTTTCTTTATGGTTTCATTGAACCTTGGCTGAAGCAAGGATTACTCACAAGCAGTGGTCTGTATACTATCACATAACTTCTAAATCCGCCTCTTATTTAAACAAAATCTTAAATGATTACAAAAGACATTTCAAGCAATCCTTATACCATCCATGCTGTATGGGGGAGAAACTTGTATATATGGACGAAAATGCTGTAGAAATGAGATCTTTATTTATTTTTATTTATTTATTTCAACACACGGCGTAAAGCCATTTACATGTTAATACAGTTTGGTATACAAATTATTAACAACAACAAAAATTTGGACAGATCAAAGTGGGTGATACACATTATAATGATAATCAGGAGTATAAAATCGCATCGCCAGTCATTTTGGACCAATGCGATTCTATATCCATCGTCAATTAGGATTAGATTTGTAACACATAAAAAATAATAACGATATAATCAACAACAAATACATAGTCTCCAGTTTTAATTATAACAGTTTAACAAATGAAATAAATAGAAAGTCAATGTGGTGAAGTTTTAGTCAGATCAAGTCAGAAATAAAATGAGAACAGTCAGTCAGAGTTAAATTTATAATGATGAGTCAGAGGGACGGTATGCGGAAAAATACTGATTAAAAGATGAGGAATGATGACATTAGAAAGGTAAGTGGAGTGAATGTTAGCGTAGTGGCTAGAATAAATTGGTGTCGTTCGGACATGTTGAGAGAATGAAATGATGACAAAAAGAATCTAGTAAGTCTGAAAGAATTGGTGTACGGAAACGTAGCCGAACTACAGACTGACTGCCCATCACAGCGCTACCCTCTAAAGGAGGGCCAAGTCAGGAGTAAAAAGGAGACGAACGTTAAGCTCTTGAATGAAGCGAATCAGCGTTTAATCAAATGTCGAATAGCACATTTTTTTATAAAAATGAATCTGTGCTCACTCAAAGTGAACACATCAAATGCACTCTTTGGCTCTTTCACAGTAAGCTACTTAAAGCTTGTGTCGTGAAAGAGGAAGATGGTCAGCACCTGGGATCGAACCCTTAACGTTATTTTCGAATTTCTTCGAACATTCGAACGTTTTAGTAAAGTATAGTTCCTATATTATTTATACCACTGTTTTTTTTAGAATGCGGGAGTTTTTCTTTCATACTAGTCGAATATTTTAATTTGGCAACAAAACAACTAAAGTTTAGTCGGGTAGATTAGTCGAGTCGATCGAAGAGTAGTGCCACCTCTTTCACTGGCCACTGTCTCGCTTGTTAAAAATGTATAAATAAACCTAAAATTTTAGCTGAATTTGAATTTGAAGTCGTAACAAAATTGACGTGTTTCTAGAGTGAAACATTAGGTTGGCTGGAAGAGATCCTGCGGGATAAGTCCGCTCTTTGACTCTATTGAATGGACTGTATCAGGATTGTATTTTTAATTTAAAACAATAAAGCATTATTTTTACTTATTTAAACTACCATATAGAAGACAACACTAATTATTCGTATTGTATACAGGAGACAAATGGCGGCACAGAAGGAAAATATTAACTCCAGCCTTTCATTTCAACATTCTGAAGCAGTTTTGTAAAACATTTGAAGAACAGTCCGATAAGCTTGTGGCGGAGATTTTATCTCATGAAGACAATGTCATAGACGTTTTCTCTGTCATCACTCAGTTCACCATCAACACTATGTGTGGTAAGTTGTCAACAATCAGTTGTAGTTTATTACTTAAACAATAATTTATTAATATTACTTAAATAATAAAAGTTTCCACAATTTAGATCAATGTGATCTTTTATCTCGTGTTTTCTCGAAATTTGATCAAAAGCATTGTGCTGATAAAAGGCTAAAATTTATCGATGAAAATACGAAAAAAAATCATACTCTGTTTATTTATTTGTTTTCTTTTAAAACAAAGTCTAGGCAAGGTTGGTGGCTTCCTGAAGAGAAAGATGGTCGAAACAGTACGAAAGTCGGTGGCAAGCAACCATCTTCCTCTTTCACGACACAAACTTTTAGTATGTAGCTCCTTCACAGTACTAACTCCTTCGCAGTAGTGAAGGAGTAAAAAAGAATGTATTTGTGTTCACTTTGAGTGAGTGCAGATTCAGTTTCAAAAATTTATATGTATTAATCATGTACGGTCTTAGACCATTAACACTATATAAAATTAAATCATAACACAAAAAACAGTTCAAAAGCAAAGTTTATTCAAATTTAAATAAAAAAACTTTTTAACTCTTCCACAATTTTATTATACCTGACATGTTACGAAGGGGCACGCCCTTCATTTATTTGAAACTGTTTCAAATAACCTGTGACCATGAAGGGCGTGCCCCTTCGAAACATGTCAGGTATAATAAAATTGTGGAAGAATTTTAAAGTTTTTTATTTAAATTTGATTATTTAAATTACTTCCACCACGAAAAAATGCATGTTCTACAACTTATAAATTTTATCAAAGTTTATTCGTTGACATCATTTAAAATATTTTATTTTATTTATTTTTATTTATTAAATCATATACGGCCATAGGCCATCATTAACATTATTACATAATATACAATATAAGAAGCAAAAAGAAAACACATACAAAAAGGCTAAATCAACACATACACAACAAAAAACCAAAGAAAAGAAAAGTCAGCCAGTGAGAATCATAGAATCAGTCGGTACAAAAACAGTTGATGCAGACAGAAATTATACAACAGTAAAAGTCAGTAAAAATAAAAGTAAAAATAAAAAATATAAGTCATATATCTATAATATTGTCAACCCTCAACCACAAATGCACACACACCAGCAAGCACAAGACCCCAACAATACAAAATGCGAACCATCATATCAAAGAATTTACAAAGCAGAAGAATCTCAATACATGTTCGGATTAAAGTGGTGGGAGATTGAGCGCTTAAATGATATAAAGGAATCACCAAATACATCCGCACAAAACGCATAGTCATTACCCAATTTATGGAGTCTTCGTATCGTGGCATTATACAAATAATTAGTGCTCACACTTTCGACCTGAAATGATATGCTCTGGCGCGTGGATCTTGTCGGATATAAACCATAAAGACAGTTTTGTTTAAATTTATAAAATAATTTGTTTATCGTTTTACCAATTCGAATTAATATTCATATTGTTAAGACAGGACGATGTCTGTCGATTCAGCTAGTACATATCTCATAAAAATTAACGCGTGTGCTTATGTCTACACGATAAAAGTCTAACTCATGATTTTCCAATTAAAAAAAAAACTCACCGCTATCAGGCTGCATTCAAGTCCAGTTACTCCCGAGTTATATGCACCCTCTATAGTATGTACGGAGAGTTCAACGGCTGGTTGACACATTTCGCGATTCGGATTTTTTTCCGAGAGATTGCTTTCTTTTAATAAATATGGCCTCACTAAAAGTGAAGTCAAATACACATTTGACATATCTCACACTTAGCAAAGACTTGTGTTGTGAAAGTGGAAAAGGTTCGGCACCGGGATTCGAACTCAATACGCTGGAAAGCAAAACACAAAATTTATTGATCAAATATGAACTGGTTTTTGGGGACTACCGTCTCCATTAACATAACTCCGTATTTAATCAACACCACTTATATAAGAAGGCCTAAGCGCTGGCGGCCATTTTGCCTCTAACGTCACACCCGAGCTCCAGGCCCCCGGCACTGTATGACAGATATCATAGAGTAGAGGTAAGTACATACAGATATAGGTAAGTACATACAGATATAGGCAAGTACATACATACAAATATAGGCAAGTACATACTGGGCCTTACAATGTGATGTCACCGCTAAGGCATTCTTATAAGTGGTGTTGCATTTGATAATTGGTTCATGATTGAACAATAAATTTTGTGATAAAATTATACCAGACTCTTACATTTTTATTTTTTAAATGGACTATCCTCAATAATCCTTTGCTCAAAACATCGAAATTATGATTTAACATACTATCTGAAACAGCAATAAAGCATTTGTTTGAACTAGACCTAACTTGATAAATTTCAATTATTATTAGTACCTATCGTTAAATTGAGATCAACGTAAAGATATCACTGTTATTTATGAATATCTATGCATCTTATTATCAGCAATGTGTAAACCAGTTCATTGGTCAAAATTAACGCTATGTTATTTTTATTATTATTAGAACAGTATTGTTCATTTATCAATTACTTACAATATTTATTATATAAAAGAAAATCGGGTTAGTGCTAACAGTTTTAACTCGAAATCGGCTGAACAGATTCTTCTGATGTTTGATTTATTGGATTGTTCTCCGCTAAGCATAACATAATAACTAATAAACGTTGAAAAATAATGGGTAAGAAATAATATAAAATATAACATTATAGTAAGTTTGGAACAAATTTCTCGCGACGCCAACGCCATCCATGAAAATTCCATAACAACACGTTATTTACTTGACAACCATTGACTTTCAAAACACTCGCACGCACATTATTTATAGAATTTCTTTCAAGCTTTCTGAAATTATTTTTTAACATTCAAACATAATATTTTAAATGTATTTTTGTATAAATTACGTATTTGAAATCAATATTCATAGTAAGGACTACAGGACAACATCCGGTTAATAGTTATTCGGTTATCTGGAGCAGAGAAGAATACAATAAATCAAACATCGGAAGAATCTATACAGCCGATCTCGAGTTATAAGAGTTAACACTAACCCAACTTTCTTTTATATTATAAGACTAGCTTATACCCGTCTTGCTTTACGTTTTTGATTCCGATTGTCAGGCTTGATCGGTAGGTAATTAAACAGGTTCTAGTCTAGCTTCCCATTGCTTAACAGACCTCTATAACTGACATAAGCACAGAAAAAGAAGAATGACACTTTTAATGTTTATTAAACTTTTGTATGAAGATCCTAAAAATAGGGTTTTTTAAATAGCTCTAAATATATAAAAGTTAATGCAGCAAATTGTATTAAAGAACCTTCTCCGGCATTTTGCACGGCTCTGTGCAGATTCATATCTGACGTAGTATTTGTATTTTGAGCGTGATGCTATGACATACGGTAAAAAGCAAATAAAAAAAAACATTTCTGAATTATTATGTAGATAGAGAAGGAGGGGCTAATGCGCGTTTTATTTAATTTCCCAATTTACCACGCAACTTTCTTAATTTTTTCTTTCATAAGAACTTTCTACTGATAAAAGCCAACACGACAAAAAAAGAATTAGTGATGCTCACATATACGCTAAACTCTAAAGCAACGACAAAAGGCAAATAAATAAACATTTCTAAATTATTATGTAGATTTCGTTTAATCAAGTGTTCGAATTCTGGTTCTAACCATTATCCACTTTCAAAACACAAGCCCTAGTGTGAAAGATGTTAAAAGTGTATTTGTATCTCCACATTTATTTTACATACCTGTATAAAAAAAAAAGTTAAATTCAAACACTTTCAGCAGCAAATATTTCCAGCATTGGTGACCCCTGGGCTAAGTAGTCTAATTAAGAAATGTGCTCTTTAGTTGTTGTACCTATAATACCAATGTTGTGTGCCAAAAAATACGTTTCAGCTTTTATTTTTAAAAACCTTAGTAAAATTTATAAATATTATTTAACTAAGCTAATTTGAGGCCAAGAGGTTAGAATGCACAGTAATTATGGTATTAGGTTATCAATAAAAGCGGGGATTTAAACAATAAGTTGAAAAACATCGAAATGAAAACAAAATGTTAATTATTATTGTTTTGATATCTATGTTGTCCATTCTCTGGGACCTTATTCTCAAATATCGATGGGTTTTCTAGTAGAATTTGTAAGTGACCGACCGAAGGTTCGCTTTCGGCAAAAAATCTAGTTTCGGTTTCGGTATAAAAAACTCTGCGTTCTTGAATTATTGCGACTTCGGGTGAGTTCGTGGCTATTCGTGTTGGATCGTTGAATATTCTATAAAATTTCAGAACATTCTAGAAGGGTCTATTTGGATCAAAAGTGGTCTATAAGATTCAAAAACTTTCTCTATAATGGAAGAATGTTCCTGTTACCTAATTTGATGATAACATATTGTAATGTCAATTTTTATAATTGTGGTTTGTAAAAAATCACTTACTTCAATTATTGTTTTTTATTTCGTTTATATTTATAACTGTCTGTACCTCTAAGTACTGATATCGATGATTCGGTTTCGGTAGAAACTGATATCGAAGATTCGGTTTCGGCAGAAACTGATATCGAAGATTCGGTTTCGGTAGAAACTGATATCGAAGATTCGGTTTCGGTAGAAACTGATATCGAAGATTCGGTTTCGGTAGAAAGTCATATTTCGGTCGGACACTAGAATTTTTATATCTTTCGTATGTTTTCAAAGAACTGATACGAAAGTCATAAAAATTCTATTAGGAAACCCATCGATCGACATTCAAGAATAGGGCTCCTAACATCTGAATGGTTAGTTTTGTTATTCATGAAAACAACTACGTTTAAAACAATCAAAAAATATTATTATTCGAGACTTTATTTTGGGGGCTTTGCATGAAAACACTAGTTGTTGGCACTTTCAAATTTTTCTCGATCCTTATTTACAGAAACGTAAGATGTGGAAAAATGTGAAGAATAATCTTAAAAATAATTTGATTTTTTTTCATCTACCTAAACATGATTTTATTCAGTGTTATTATAATGCTCCGCTGTACCATAATTTCCAAAATTTAGTTTGTTTTTATGATGGATTTTTTGTTATTGTACTTTCTATAGTTTTATATACGATTGTTTTTCAGAATGATGAACCAAAATGTTTTGGAAAGGACCTACGGGAGATATTGTAAAATAAATAAATAAAAATACCCCTAAATAAAATATGTAGTAAAGTTTAGTTCGATATGAACTTTTTCGTGAATGCCCCTGCTGAGCATTTGTTTTTAAATAGCATGCCTAAAATATGAACAAAGTTAAAATTTTCACATTATTTGCAGAAACAGCCATGGGCACTCAAGCCAATAAAGACGGATCAATTTTCAACAAATATAAGGATGCCATTGATAATATTGGCCTCTGCATCCTGCGCCGTATTTCCAGACTTTGGATTTACCCCGACGCATTCTTTGGACTAACCAGTCTTAGCAGACAACAAAACAAGTTGATATCGACCTTGCACCAATTTACGAAAAGCATTATAAGACAAAAAAGACAGGAAACTAATGCCGTGGGATTGGGACAAAATTTCAATTTGGAAAATGATGATGATGGCGGAAAGAAACGGATGGTAATGCTCGATCTGTTACTTTCGGCAGAAACTGCAGGAAAAATTGACGAAAATGGTATCCGCGAGGAAGTCGACACATTCATGTTTGAAGTAAGTTCCTGAGATATAGAAACAATTTGGTTTGTTCTCCTAAACACTGAGTTATGATTATATGTACCTACTACGTATTTATTAGAAACGGCGTCTCCTAATAAAATCTCAATATACTCTATAAAGCAAAGTGTCCTGACTGACTGACTGACATACTCACTCATCAACGGCTAATAAGGCAATTGACTGAGCATCCCCCTTGTAATGGTTTTCATTCGATAAAAGGTCGTAGTATTTTCAAATATATCTAATTTTTCTCTGTAATATAATAATAATATAATATAACACTTTTCTATACAAAGGTGTCAGTATAGCCGACGGAACTTATTGCCTGAGTTAATTTTTTCCAACCAACCGGTCCCGGCAATTTTTTCCTTTCAACCGGTCCCGTCCAATCTGAGACAGGCCAACCCCGGGTAGATATTTCATATGAGTTTAGAAACCATTAACAAAGATCTCTACAACCGAATCCAACCTTTAGGTTACACAGAGTTTACTCCGCTTACGCCCCACTTAGAGGCATAGGGAGGCAAAAAGAGCTCGCTCTTGATCTCACCGTGTCTTCATCTCTGCTTCGAAGGAGCGGAACACGGTATGCAGCAGACCTGATGGAGGAAGAACAGCGCTCTCCTCGGCCAACTGACATAACTGTCGTTCGGCATCCTCAACACATATCCCAGCTAATTCCATCCCCTCTCCATAATGGTAGAAGTGGTGGGCCTATGCTGTGTGACAAAGTGCCTCTTTGGGATGGTACATCCCAAAATTCTCCCGAGGCACTTCGTCTCAAATACAGATACCTATACTTCTTTTTCACACCCAGCAGGAGAATGGGCAACGCCGACGCTTTTCATATTTTGGTCACATTATACAAACAAAACTCAATAATTTTTCTAACTGCTATCTTGTTTCGAACGATCATTCAAAACAACAAGATAGAAAGGGACAGACGAAAGATAAAGAAACAGTTCGAAAAAAATTGGCTCCGCCACGAATAAATAATTTATCTACTCGTATTTGCAATGAAGCGAAATTTCCCAGCAGTCATTATTCCTGATTCAGACTATCTGCGATGATTTTTTGACACTGTCCCTACCTTTTCTTTCCCACACCATTATTCACCTCCGTACCTCGAAAACAAAAATGTGACATGATATTTTTTAAATCTGTTCCGAATTCCGCATCTAGTGTATGTTATTATAACATTATATTAAATCAATGATTTCCGCAGACTGACACCTTTAAACTGACAATAATTGTGAAATTAATTTCTTCAGGGTCACGATACGACAGCCATTGCGATATGTTTTTGTCTGATGACGTTGGCCAATCATAAAAATGAACAGGTTAGTATTTTTATTTAAAAAAATTTGAAAAAAAAAATTGAAAAAAATTTCACTCCAATTTCTGTTATAAAACTACAACTAAGAATGGGATTCAGCGAGCTTTGAACGGTAGGATGAGGAAGGGGTAAACCCCTAAAGAAAGAGGGTGATTTAAAACTAACAGCCATATCAGTTTATTTTCAAATCAGTTTGCCGCCACAGCTTAGGCGAGATAGACGTTTGAGTATGTTGCATTGTCGCGTTTTTTTTATCAATTTTTTAGGACAACCTCACACTGCGCTATAGATAATTCTTATTTAAATTTTAAGCTCTCAATAATATATTATACGGAATTTTTTAAACTTGTTAATTTTTGTAAGTTTGCTGTTTTATAAAACTTTTGTTAAACTACATTGTTACACGCACCCAAAGAAAATATAATTAAAGATAATAAAATGGCATACTAAGCTCCCTGTTCCTGCTACACATTATTTTCGTGGCGACAAAGTCGCAAGACAAGACACCTAATGTACCAAGTCCTTAACGCTTTCTCGTCCCACTCCTCATTTGACTGTTGGTTGACAAAACTTGGTGAATCCCATATCCAGTTATCGACGAATTGTTATAATTTCTTCTCTTTTTCAGATTAAAATTATGGAAGAATTGGATAGAATATTTGAAGATCCCTACAGAGCAGCAACGACTGAGGATTTGAGCAATATGAAATATTTAGAGATGTGCATCAAAGAATGCTTAAGGCTGTATCCGAGCGTGCCTTTGATTTCCAGAATACTAGCCGAAGATGTCAAATTAAGTAGGTGATCATACAGTCAAATGTAATTCGTATAATTTATTATTATTAAATGTCATAAAGCAGGATATTCCACACTTATGTCACACTACAAACTGCCAAGTCCAATCTTAAATATTATATTGGTGTTCTCTGCAACAACTAGCTCCGCTGGCAACCTGTTCCACTCATCCACAACCCTATTTCTAAGAAAATATCTTCCAAGGTTCTGATATATCAGACTAAATTGATAATAATTGAAGTCGTTGAAGCATATTAGAGAATTCTTGTGATCACACTAAGCGAGCCTTGGAAACATCTAGTAGTGTAACTCTTTAAACTGAACACTTCTTAATTGGTTCAATGATATCATCAAATTATTGGTACTATAATAGTATGCCATCATTAGTGTTTTCAACATGCCATGTATGCTGAAAAATCTGATACCTTGGTAGGATTCGAACCTACGACCCCAGTTATGCCGTGACGAGGCACTATCACCTCCAGAGCACCAGCTGGGTGTACGAAACTTCCAAGTAGTTAGATAATTCTTAAATTAGTGAATGATGAGACATCTGTTGGGATTTCGGAGAACCTTTTTAGGTAACCAAAGTAGCCACTTACAACAATAATTGATGGCGCTAGGATATTATCATAAACATTTTTTGCGCCTTCTATTTATTGTCTGTATTATCAATAACAATATTATTTAAGACTATATATTTTGGACATTTTTCTTTCCCTTTGACTCCCAACTTTTCATTTTATCCTATTTTTTGTTCCAGCTAATTATGTAGTTCCGGCTGGCACGACTTGCATCCTTCATTTCTTTGATATGCACAGAGACAGTGCTCTATACCCATCTCCTGATGACTTTATGCCTGATAGGTTTACCCAAGAGAATAATGCTAAGAAACACCCGTTTGCATATGTGCCTTTCAGTGCTGGACCCAGAAACTGTATAGGTGGGAATTGTTTTTTTTTTCTTTTAAATACAAACAATTTTCTCCAAATATGACACCTGAAACATATACACATCCGATCCAAGTCCAAACTCCCTTTGCACCCACTTAAGGGCATAGGGAGGCAACAGGAGCTCTCCGTTGTGCAATGTTTATGACCATGTCCAAATCCCGGAACTCGTTACGAGAGGGTTTTATTCGTCCTCGGGATCCTGATGGCTGGAAGAACAGCGCTTCCTCGGTCATCCTTGATTCGGCATCCTTGACACAATATGTCCCAGCAAAGTCCGACCTCGGTAGCCTAGTTGTACTAGCGTTGACTTCAGATCCGAGGTGCCGGGTTCGATTCCCGGTCGGGTTAGAGTTTTTCTAGGTGTTATTTCACTTGAAATTTCTACCCGGGGTTGGCCTGTTTCAGATTGAACGGGACCGGTTGACTGGAAAAAAATTGCCTCAGGCAATAAGTTCCCTAATCCCTAGTAAGAAACTAGTATTCCACTATACTGAAATCACAACCATTCAACTATGTTTATCACTGATCCCAGTGATCGGATTATCATACATTTGTTTACTAGAAAAATGTTTTTTTTTTCAGGCCAAAAATTCGCAATGCTAGAATTGAAATCCGTGATGTCGAAAATACTTAGGAACTTCATTTTAGAACCAGTGACCAAACCTCATAATTTAATATTTCAATCCCATATTGTACTGCGAACTACACATCCCATTTATGTTAAATTTGTGCCTAGGAATCATAACTGTAATATCAATGAAAACAACCATATAAAAAAATGAAAATTAAGAAATTAAAATGTAAACTAACCTCTGCATGAAATTAAAGTATTTAAATCACAAATATTTTCCATATTATTATACTTAAAGGCTCACTACTAAAAGACATTTTGAAATTATGCACTTCTTGATACAAATTAAAGAGTTATACCTCCGTGTTTTTTTATAGTGCAACATATTGGCAAAGGGGGTTTTACAAAGTTAAGAAATGATAACCATTATTCCAAAGCAACTTTTTAATGATATTTTTTTTAAAAGAATCGTAGGTACTTACAGTGTTTGATATGAAAATAATTTAACTGAAAATACTACTTTTTTCTCCTTTTTTGCATTTCATACTTAAAATACTATTTTTGTATATGGGTAACTAAACTTAGTTTTAATTTACCGTACAGTCGAGATCTGATTGTATTCCTCGTACATCACACGAATCTTCAGCATTTACCTAATTTTGAAAAAAAAAAAAACAACATAATAAATTAAATAATCAAATTTAAATAAAAAAACTTTTTAACTATTCCACAAATTTATTGTACCTGACATGTTTCGAAGGGGCACGCCCTTCATGGTCACAGGTTATTTGAAACTGTGACCATGAAGGGCGTGCCCCTTCGAAACATGTCAGGTAGAATAAATTTGTGGAATAGTTAAAAAGTTTTTTATATAAATTTGATTATTTAAATTACTTCCACCAAGAAAAATGCATGTTCAACAACTTATAAATTTTATAATAAATTAAATTTCTTCTAAAATATACAAACTAAAAATTGGTGCAAAACGCAACCATGTTACCGAAAGAATACGTTTTAATGTACGTTTTAAAACCACCGATTTAGAGTTAAGGTATTGTAGAATAAGGGTTAATAATATAAAATACACAATTGTTAGTATGTTAGTAATAATTTATTAAGAATTTTTAATATTATGAAATATAATCTAATAATTAGATTTCCTCCAACATTGCAAAATTATGAGTCTGATTTATTTGTTTCCTGAAATGTGAAAAAGAGTTTTGTTAAATTCAGTTAGTAGGTGTATTTCTGTTAATATACGAAAGTAAATATACAAAAATTGTACATCTATGTGGAGCTAACAACTGTCCTTGGAACATAAAAAGGTATCGCAAAAGACCACCCAATACAAACTATAAAAAAATCAAGCAACTCTTAGATCGGACCAATCAGAGAAAAAGGGGGAGTGTCATGATCGTTCCACGATTGGCAACATCGTATTGTAGACACTCCCTCTTTCTCTCTGATTGGTCCGATCGTTATCCGAGCCGCCCTTTAAGATATCTTTTCAACTAGATTGCAATTCAAGCGCTACGAGAATAGCCCTGCTGTTCAAAATGACTTAAGTACACTTGTGCTGTAAGTACGGGTGGAAACTAAAAGATTGCCCACAAAATCTTCATTCTGACTTAGGTATTTCTAGATCTAAAATAAAAGAAATTCTGGGTAGGGTGTCAAAACCTGCATCGTGCGTGTCTTATTTATTGAATTTAGTGCGCGGGGTAATTTGGACATAGTTGTGACTTGATTGATTCTCCAATCATCTGTGCTCATGGCCCTGAATTTATCATCGAAACCATAATTGAATTTTTCTTTTATTTCTAGCACAAAATAAATACAAGACTTGCTACCTCCAAATATAAAAATTACTTACTTTGACAGCAGCTCCTATATCTGGTAGTGATTTAGATTCAGCCAATTTCTTGAAATATTCCACAGATTTCTTCGGTGTCCTTGGTAAAGAGGGATCGTTGATGTTCACAGAATAAAAACCAAAGCGTTCCCTGAAATATTTTCAATCATTTGATAAGCAAAAAGAAAATAAGATGCTTGGATAATATTTCGAGATGGTACACTTACGAGAATCCTGCCCTCCACTCCCAGTTGTCCATCAACGTCCAAGCAACATAGCCCGTAATGTTTATGTTATCATCGTACAATGCCACCAACAATTCTGCCAAATAATCCTGGAAAATATAAGGAAATGTCTAAGAAAGCGTGGTCGCTGGAGAATGACGTGTGTATATATGGTGATGTACATTTATTTATAATTTATGTCGGTGGAAGAAGCCAAAGAATAATAATTGTGTTTGGTTAGGAAAGAGTGGACGTCCGTTCTCTCTGCCTGCCCCTTACAGAACACGGCATGGTGGCTGTCTTGTAGGATTTTTACAATTTACAGTGAGCTCACGCTAATTCGCAGTCTCATTCCATCATTCCGGATTTTACAAAACAATGTCATCGAAAAAGTTGAAATACCGCAATATCGACAACCATATTGCAGAAAGTAGGTTTCATTGTAAAGCGCAAATGAAACGATCTCCTAGATACTAGGCAAAGAGAGGAACTCGTTCGGAGGCTAAGTATGAATGTCCACTGGTTATCAAACAAAGCACACGATCAAGGATTCTTCACCTTAAGAAATAAAAGAAGACGTCAACGTCTTTATCAATGTCCAATCAGTCTCGTTGGCAGAAGAAGACCCGTTGAGATTACAAAGAAAGAATAATAAATAAGACAACATGATTCGAGCTATTGATTTCAGCAACCGCATTATTGAGGAAATGTTCTTGTAAGTAGGCACAAGGGTAGGTATTTTGGAACAAAGGTAAAACATCGACAGCAAAATTTCCATCACCATGTTTTTCTCTAAGCCTCAACAAAACCCCCATAGCCTCCAACAGAGAGCTTCTGAAGCCTCATCGAGTGGAATGAAAGGTTTTTAGTCTCTTGAGAGAGAAGCTAAATTTGACGATTAACGCTAATTGTTATGTACGTATAATTTAATAGATTAAAAGAAAAAACATTATATAAGAGGGGTTATTCTTCATCATGGAAGTTCAATTACTAACCGCGATTAACAAGGGATCCCATTTTTGTCATTGGTGGCGCTAGTAGTAGCTTTATAGAGCCATCTATCTAATAAATCAGACACCATACTTACATTGAAATATTGAATTCGTCTGTCATCTTCGATATCTCCTCGATCAGATACTCCATTTTCTGTTATCATTATTTCCGGGGAATTGTATTCCTTGTTCACCCACCTCAACATATCCCCAAAACCTTTAGGCCAAATCTGCAAATAATATGGATAAAAATCTTTGATAAACTGTTTGCATTAATAAAGCATTGATATACTGTTTTTGCCATTAAACATGAACGATCATTTGCCGAACAGTTTGGACCAAAAAATGTGTTCAGGCAATATGTAAAAGAGCCCATACCCTTAACCACTCTGAAGCAGAGTCAGATCCAATGTCAAGAGAGACTCTTCCTCCAATGTCCCTCAGCCAAGACGGATTCAATGCTGTTGGATCTTCACCTGGAGTAATCAGATGTGTCGTGTAATGGTTGATACCCAGGATATCTGCCGTTCCGCGAATCCTATTAATCCAATACTCATCAAATTCAGGAAGACGAGACCTTGGGAGACCTTCGTTGAAGCTGTTCACTTTTATATTGTCTATCATCTCTTTGGGATAGTTTCCTTCCTTGGAATAAATGGGATGAGCGAACCAACCAAACTAGGAGAATAAATAAAAAATAATTACTGATCAAATCGCGATAATATACTGAATACGAAGTAACAAAATTTTCAATATCTCTAATATATGCGAGAATGAGAGGGAACTACCCTCGATGGCGTTGGCGCGTCGCAAGTGATCCTTCCATACTAACATAAATATTGTAGTTTATATCATTTCTTGCCCATTTTTTTTTTCAACTTTTTATTAGCTATTCTGTTATCCGGAGCGGAGAAGAATCCAACAAATCAAACATTGAAAGAATCTGTTCGGCCGATCTCGAGTTATAAGTGTTCCCACTAACCCGACACTCATTTATATTAGAGATAAGCTTCCACGCTAAAGGCAACCAACCCAAATGACTAACATACTACTTTTGAAGTACTTATATTATTAATATTAAAATTACAAAACATTGCTCATACCTTAAATTGATTGGCAACCTCTGCTACTTGACCATCTTCAGCACTTTCACCATCCAGGGGCGTATAGAAAATGGAGTTTATACTAATCATGATGCGACCTCCTTGAGATTTCCTATAAGTGTTATTGTACAGATGGTAAGCTTCGGCGTGGGCTTTCAAGAGGTTGTGCCCGCACAGATAGTTTCCGACTCCGTGGCTTAAGATAGCTGGCGCTTTCTTCTCATCTCCATAGCCGTCTTCACACACTTCGTAAGGTTCATTGATAGTGATCCACAGTTTGACACGATCCCCAAACAGTCCAAATACCACATTGGCGTAATCATAAAAATAATCGACCATAAAAGGGTTTGCCCATCCACCAATGTCCATTAACACTTGTGGCATGTCCCAGTGGAAGAGAGTTACCTAAAAAAAATTATAACATAATTAATTTTAAAAAGTATTGTTTATCAGAAACAATGTGATTTGAAAATTTCGCAACTCCATTCCATGACACCTAGTGAGGATTGTCATTGCAGACCGCTTAAACTATTCAAATATTAGGGTCTTTTGCACTCATGCCCTCATCCAGTCGGGTAGGTAACCGTAAAATAATCGAGATGCATTGATGAGTGTTGTCCAAACAGAATAACCATTTTTTGTCAAAATTTTGCAAGTATTATTAAAAAATTATGCCCATGACTTTAATTTGGCAATGTAAATAAAAATAAATAAAAGCCAATTTTATACATTTCAGTTTGGAAGAACCTATTAAAAGACCTTTTAAAATACGCATAATGTCGATCTCGAGCATTGTTCCGTTGCTCAACTAATACTAGAATCAATTAATTTTGGCTTAAAATACAACATTATTACTTATTAGTTAGTTCTTACTAACAGGGGGGGGGGGGGGGGGCGAAAAATGATGCGGCCCGCGTTACTTTTAAAATATAATATGTATGAGTCTTATTTCAGTAATAGGGATTGCAATCCGGTCTAATTTTCAATCCGACCGAATAGAACTGACCTTGACGACATCGCGAGAACGAAGATTCTCGAAAAATATCCAACTCATAGTGGGATTAGCCATTCGAGACAGAGAAAGAAACTCCGGATTTGGAGGATCTGCGATTTGAGGACATCAGGCGATGGGGTAGAAGAATATGGTACCTAGGCGTTAGGGGGCGTTCAAGTATTACGTAACGCAATTTGGGGAGGAGGGGGGGTCTTGCAAAACGTTACTGTGCGTTACGAGGGCGGGAGGGGGGGTTTGAACAACTCGTTACGTAACGGTATTTTTTTTCTTAAATAAAAAAAAATTGGGAAATAAATCTTCCAAGTTGGGCAATCCTTTTCGTTTATGTTTTACGGGGAATCCCTTGATTGTACTGTACATCATTTTTGTTTTTTTTTTCTCCGAAGTTGGGCACCCTTTTCGTTTATGTTTAACGGGAAGTCCCTCGATTGTACCGTACGTCATTTTTATTTTGTTCTCCGATGTTAAAGCTTTTGGTGGAAACACGTAGAATGCCGAATCCGACCCGCGCCGACCGGCGCAAAGAATGTTTCTATGCAGTTGAATGGGGATACGCACAGCAAAAGCAGAAACCTGGTTTCCGGCATGCCCATTTAAATGCATTGAAACCATAGACAACATTCTTTGCGCCGGTCGGAATCGGCTTTCTACGTGTTTTCACCCTAAGTGTAAGAATTTTTCGCTCTGCGAAAAAAGGAACCTTTTTCGTTTAAGTCTTACGGGGAGTCCCTCGACTGCATTGTATGTAATTTTTATTTCGCCCTCCCAAGTTAGCAAATCTTTTATTTTTTACGGGGAATCCCTCGACTGTATTATACTTACGTCATTTTTATTTTATTTTCGTTGTCAGCATTCGTTAGTGGTCAAAAGGGGGGATTTACATCATCAACTGGACTTGCCAACGCAGCTATGCCAAAATTTGGAAAACAGCAAAAGAAAAAATAAAGATAAATTTATGGAACATATAAATAGTATTTTTTTTTCTCCGAAGTTAGCAAAGGAACCCTTTGAAACCCTTTTATTTTTTACGAGAGTTCAGTAAAAAAATAGTCTCTTGGGTGTTACGTAACATTTAGGGGGAGGGAGGGGGGGTACAGAAAAACGTTACGGCGCGTTACATGGGGGGGAGGGGGGGTCAAAAATCTTCAAAAATTGCGTTACGTAATACTTGAACGCCCCCTTACTTGAAAGATCACTTCAACGGAAAGGATCCGGTAAGAGTGGTATAAATAAGAGGATGGAATTACAACCAGCAGACTCCTGGACGACCACCAAACAGATGGAAGGATGGACTACCGATGGACTCTGCCGGGTTTGAGTCCGCTTCATGTTGAGCAAGTCGAAAAATCCCTTGACAGTAATTAACGGATCCGATCACCGGATCTGATATGTGCTTTTTGATGCCAGATCCGGTTTCCCGGATTGTAATCCCTATTCAGTAAGCTTTACAACCCAGATCATTTAAAAAAAATTACCATGGGTTGAATCCCTTTAGACAAAAGTAAATCAATCAGTTTGTTGTAGTAGGCCACTCCTTTAGGGTTGATCTTGTCCACCCTTCCTGTGGGCAGGATGCGAGGCCAGGATAGTGAGAGTCTGTATGCTCCTACACCTAAGTAGGACAGTTCTTCCACGTCTTCTTCATATCTATTGTACGAGTCCACCGAAATATCGGCTGTGGTGCCATCGGCGATCAGATCATTGCGATAGTGGGCGAGGTGGTCCCATACATTTTCACTCTTTCCTAAAAACAAATCGTTAAGAGTCAATGGCAATCTGCTTGGTGTCCCAAATGGAATAACAATCCTGGGTATAAGTAGTTGAAATACTATGAATCGATTTCGCTACTCGGAAATAGATGGCGCTATGTGTTTGAACTAAAATAAATACCTACGTAAGTTATAGGGTTAAATGTAAAAAATAACAGCTTCAAAATTGAGAGCTGCCCAAATAGTGAGCTATAAGAATGAGTGTTCCGGGCTCGATTTCCGATTCTTCAAATATTTTTTAAATGTCACTGTTTAATGTTTCTTAATACCTTTAAACTAATCTTCAAATTTTTTGTCGCGAGCAACTTTGTAGAACATTTTAATAAACAAAAATAAATTAAAATCAACAAAAACTTTGTTAGTTCTACTTGAGTATGTATATTTGGTTAAAACGTTTTCGGACAACCGTCCATCTTCACAATACTAAACTATAAACTATCAAGACAGGACAATTTTGCAGGATAATGCATTTTGAAAGGACGGGTAGGGGGTAAAAATTAGGTGTTGTTTGGAATGGTAGAGGGTGTTAGTAACAATTTCAGGAGAGGGGAGGTGACTGGAGGGATTTGGATATTTAGGAGATTATTTTTACAATTATTATTAATATGAATAGTTTCTAATATATCTAATTTGTATCCTTCATCATTTTTGTTCAGAACCTTAAAACTATTTAAACTAAATTTATGTCCAGTGTTTCTGCTGTGGTCCGCCATATCAGCAGCCCGATTCACGGAAAAGTTTAAGTGTAAGTTTAGTTCGAAGTTCGAACGAAGTTCGATTCAAACCCTCCGTGAATAGGTACATAGACTGTAGATAGTCGCCGCCTACAATAATTATTATTACCAGCAGCCCTATTCACAAAAGTTTGAATCGAACTTCGTTCGAACTTAGACTTAAACTTTTCCGTGAATTGGGCTGCAGAATTAATCGAAAAGTTTTTTACTGCTTTAACATGTTCTTCTGTTCTTGTTTTTATTTTTCTCCCAGATTGTCCAATATATATAGCATCGCAGTCGTCACATTTAATTTTATATACACCACTATTATTATTATACCTTTAAACTGTTGAAAAAGTTATTTGATGAGACAGACAGAAGAATTCGGGAAGTGAAGGTTTACCTGACAAATTCCACGCTCCTTCAATTTGGTGCGCTGCTGTCGCCACACCAAAGAGAAAGTCATCTGGGAAGTCCCTGTACTTTGGATCTATGGCCACACTGAAATGCATAGATATTAAGCGGTAATAATAATGGAGTATGATGGAGTAGGTACTAGTTGTCAGTTATCGAATCGCGAGTTTTTATTATAAGAATATTTTCTGGATTTACCCATATATCAAATACATACACGTGCTAAAAGTATATCAACGTCCATCAAAGTAGACAGGCGGACAGCACATCAATATAAGCAGAATTTGAAGCATTATGTGAGCTCAAATCCACAAAACTAATTACTGTTATCAGATTTCGCGTCAAGCAATTCGATTACGGTGAAATATAACACAGCATTCACATAATGTAAAGCGACTTTAATACCCATACGTATATATAACAGTTACAATAATATGTCAAATATTATTCTTCTCGACATTTTTCCTTCCAATTCTCTGTATCCTCACTAGTCCTCTTTTACAGGAGACACTCTATTCTTAGCTTCAACAAAAAGTATCCCCCTTTTTTAAATTAAAAAACTAGTGTTTTTCTCTGTTCTTATTGAGTATAATACATATATCTGAATATAATAAAAATTCTATAGGTATCCAATATCCATTCTAGATTAGATTAGGTACATAAATTATGACATTTTGGTGTCACTTGCCGCCTAATATTCTGGACGAATCTTTTTGTCTCATATCAAATGTTGGTATCTACCTATATATTGTTTGAGCCAAAAAGTGTTCGAAATTTGAAACGTATCCGATGCTTTTGAATATTTGATCAAACCAACCATAGACATTTTTTTAATTATTAATTAGGCATTCCAACCAACCATAGACATTAACGACTTTTAACAATAGAGTTATAAATAATGCTTATATAGTATTATGACGTAAAAACTCTAACAATTATTCATTATACTGATGTTCGATTTTTAAATGGAACAAACCACTACGGGCTTACGACAGTCTTCTACTGTTATTTCGAAGGCTGGCTTAGTGTGATCACTTTACGTTAACAACGTTCACCATTAGGTGGTAATGTTTAAGTCTCCGAAACTCCTAATCAAAAGAATTCTCGACATGTTCAACATGTCGAAAAAATCTCATGTAGGTATACAACAAGTAGATATCTAATAATTATTAATGAAATATAGAGATAAAAGTTGGAAATTATTGAAAACATGAGAGCAATCAAATTTAAAGACTGCGACTGCTGTCATGTATTTGGCGCCAGGATATGAATATATCCATTTTTTAGTATTATAACTCAACAAGACCATAATAATAGGCCATAATCGGTGTTTACATCCTGAAAAACTCTATACTTTACAGACTCTGGGTGATGGATATATTAGATCCGAACAAAACAATAAGTTGATGTTTTCGTACTTGCTACATTCATTGAACTACTGATTATTATTCGGATCAAATTAGTATCGAGCTATGAGTGATTGAGTGACCCATTGCCAACAAGGAAAAGAACAATTCAAACACAGCAGGACACCGATTGCATTGTCGTATGTCCCTACGGCTCATTTCACATACACATATGGGACTCGATTTTGCTTCTTTTTTCTACAGCAGGAGTGGGCTACTGACATTTCTTTAGAAAGGGGTCGTTATGTTTCGTAAATACCCCTGCAGCATCCAAAATATTCTAGTTGGGGTGATGCCTACCTACTGCAGTGACGAAGAGATAAAAATCTATGGTAGCTATAAAGCAAAATTAACCAAGATTTACATGGATCCAAAGTATTTTATCACTATCCTTGTACTTAACATAAGAATATTCGGTAAAGCTACAAGGAATCCGCCTGTATGGACTTCTCTACAGCTATCTGTCTAGTCAAAACAACTCTACAGTTAAAATAAAATCAGTAGGTACATAATAAAAAATAATATCCAAAAATAATTTAATTCTGAACAGTGGACACTAAATACTATTCATTATTATAATTTGCACGAATAATTACACAAGGAAATAAAAAAAAAATGAACAACTTAAAAAATGAAACATCAACAAACAAAAGTTTAACGCAAATTTAATATTTACTGTTCTTGTTGATGATATGTTTTGACAGCTCAGCTGCTATTCAGCATAATATTCTTCGAACGTTTTTGAATTTACCGCGAAATTTTATATTGTTCCAATGACCCGACACTTTCACTACCGGATATAACTTTGCAAACATTATTTCTCGAACGGAACTGTTCCAAATTCAATAAATTTGTTTACGTTTGAAAAATATCCCGTCTAACAATTGGTTTGTTTACAATTTCAATCTGCACTCACCATTGGTTGATCGCGAAAACCAAGCAGGCAATCTTGACAACACCAATCTTCAAATCCATGTCTCGTGTTTCAATTTCACCAACACAACTGACCGATTGAGCATAACAATAGTAATATGAAGACGTAATATTGTATAGTAGGTATTCATTCATCCAAGTAACACCAAATCAGCGTTTCTCAATGTGTAAGGTAACAAAAAGTATAAAAATCAATGTTAGGTTGAATATTAAGGTAAGTCATTTACGAAAAAGTCTAATTCGATCTCATTTTAATAAAGGGGTGTTTATATATAGTGCTCAAAATAAATAATGTTTATGCATGTAAATGAGACAAATTCCAATTACGCCCTTTTTTAACTGCACCCAAGCCGTTTAATTTATTTTATTTATTTTATTTTTATTTGAAAACAAAAAACATATTACACAGATTATAAGATTTACAAAAATATATACCTATATGTATATATATACAAACGTACAAATAAAATAAAATCGTTTACTCTCTCAAAAGAACAAGTCTTGTGTCGAGAGAGTGAGCTCTATAGATTTTTAACATAAAAAAAATTAAGTAGGCAAAAAATTAGTAAATGAAAACAATTATTAATTAAGTAAGTACATGAAAAACAGAGAGAAAAAAAATACAAACAAAAAGATTCTTTTCAAAAGGGCAGTCTCCAATAAATACAACATAATGTGTATATATAATTATATGTATATTCGGATTTCAAAAGAATAGATGGATCATACAAATAAAAAAAGCTTCCCTGCCTCGTTAAACTATTTAATTAACATTCATAAAACGTAATTTCAGTTCCGTATTTCAAGGACTCGCAGAGTAATCACTTTAGTAAAAGTGACAAAAAACGGGTGTTTTCGTGCAAAACCCCTGTCTCTCGAATGTTTGATTGTTCTAAATTCATTTTTTTTTTCGTGAAAAACCCTGCTGTTTCGTCACACCTATGAATGGCGTTCGTGTTCAGTTTGTAGAAGTGGATGAAAACAATAAATCATATTCTTCTTTTTCTTACTCTTGAAATAGATCCAAGGATCTTATTATCATATACATATAGAAGAAGTTTCTTGGGATGCCGAGCTTAATTTAAAATTAATTAAATACAAAAATCAGTATTTGGTCTAAATGTGTTTTACATTTTTTTTTATTTTGAGTTAAGTATGCAGTTTGTAAGATAAATGTATATATTTTAAATGTGCATTAACAGAATGCTTGAAATCAATGTGAGTTCCAAGAATATGTTGATAAAAATTTACCGTATTGGGAGAAAACAATAAATAAGTAACATAAAATAAGTATGTATTTAGTATTTTATTTGTATGCAGTTATTCAAACTTGTTGCAACTTGTCACTCTTGTCAGTACTTTTTTTGACCTTGAACAGTACAGTTTTGTCTATTGTGATTATTACGAAAAATGAAATACTAAAAAACTTGCGAAAATGGGACGTATGTATGAAGTTATGAAGAAAATGAGAATACAGTCTCACGCATTTGGAACATTTTGTGATTGTAAACGTTTGCGGTGCACTAATTAAGTGAGTGGTACAAATCGTAAACGTATATTGAATGATCTTAATTCATTACAATCGCATGATGCAAAATCAAATCGCAAATTTTGAAGTCATCGACAAAGGACAACCACTGTTTTCACCCAATATCTACGGACATAAACTGTTTTCTCCCAACCTTGTTACCCTCTTACTTACCATATTCTATTTTTTTCTATTCTTTTTGTTCAAATAAAGGTATTATATTAGTGTAGGTATTTGTGTTATTTTGTTGAATAAATGTATCCATGATATGAAAACAATTATTGATTTGTTTTATTGGAATAAGTTATCTACTTTAAAATTCAATTATCTCAAAAAATACATCTATGGATTATCATTGTTTTCTCCCGACACCCTTCAATTGGATCCTACGCCACAAACACGTGTTTGTATTTAGCAATAATTATGTATAGTGTTTTATATTCTATGCCACTGAGATCGATCGACATTTAAGAATAGGGTCCCATCGCTAGTGTATAAGTTTTCGATGATCGAATATCGAAACTATCATCGAAAAAAAATTCACACCAAATGATCGAACGATTCGATCAATCGATGTTGGAACACTATTTGCACGCCAGTAAGCGCTAAATAGCCTTCGATAAAATTCGTACGGTTCAGTTAAACGAATTCAGTGCCAAGATGATTATTACCACCTAACATATAAAAATATGATAAGATTGATGGCCGTGTCACATACCTATACAAAACTGGATCCCATAGTTTCATATAAGAGGCTTTTTAAAATAGTTTGTAGAGGAGAGGAATAATAGCAGACAAGCAATATAGCTGCAGTGATTTCAAACGAATAATTTCACATGTCATGGCCGCCAAATTTCCTTTTTCTAAAACAAATTCATCTTGATCAAGAAATGGTGAAAACATGAGCAAAATGATATTTTTTTACTGAAAATAATGACTTATTTTGTTTTGATTGTTATTTTTAATAGAGGTGTCTGAAAACATGACACGATTTTGACATAATACATAATAATATAAGCGGTTCCTCTAAAAATTTGGCGGGTCTTTTTAAGGTGCCGCTTAAATTGATCGAATAGCGGGTTATTTTAGAGGAATTGCGATAATTTAAGTGGAACACTCGGTTAAAAGATAAAATTTACTTTTTTCATATAGGTACTTTTTTGGCTGATTCTAAATTTTAGCGGATCTGATTGGGAATTGGGGTGTATTTTAGTGCCAGGAATTGATAATATTTTGGACCCCTCTCTTTAATTTGCAGGCTGTTATAAAAGTATGAGAAACACTGGTTCACGTACGCGCATATAATATAGTCTGACGTTGAGTTTCAATATCAAAAGACTGCGAACAGTTTCAAGTGCGGTAATCAGGTATCCTCAAGTGGAGTGGAGATACTCTCATGTTATACAACTTCGAAAATGCTTAGATTATCTGTTCAAATTAGCATCATTCTATGTATTGTTTTATCTTTTGACATGTCATTTTGTACAATTACTTACCATAGCATTGGACACTGAGTAGGTATGTCAGATTACGGGCAGTAGGGCTAGAGGGCTTACAACCTCCATTGGCATGGGTTAAAGACCTTTCACATTGTGATAATATTTCCCGTTTCCCTGCCGTCGAAAATCTCTTTGTTGGAAGTTTTTTTTACCTAAATATATTATACTAATGCCATGACAACTTCCCTGAACTATATTTCTTGATAATCCAACCGTCGATTTGTTGAAGAGAAATTATTTCTCGAGACAGATCGGCAGTATCAAGCCAAGATACGTGAAATTTGTATGGCCAGGTCTACATTTTAAACGGTTTTTCAAACTTTGATGACAAAAAACACCAACTTAGAGGCTTCGCAGCATATATTATGTTCCATATATGGATTTACTCAGGATTCGGAGGAGAATATTTAGTGTGTCTGTGTGCGTGTGTGTGTGTCCGTCCCCCCCTTATAACTTTTGATTCACTTGATGGACAGATCCTAAAATTTCAGAAAATATTATATACTTTAAGTCTACAAAACTTGTATACTCAGAATTTTGAAATTTTCTTTCAGTCAGGGGTAATCGACCTTTGAATTTTTACTTAATTTTTTCATATATCTCGAAAACTATAAAGGCTAGAACCCTAAAAATGTGTATCTATATAGAAAAATACAATATCTCAAATCAAATTTAATGAAGAAGTTCCAGTGTTTCTCAAACTTTTTGTTATAAAGAAAAATATTTTTTTATGACAAATTTACGAGTTTCAATGCCTATATTTCAGAATTTTATAAAAAATATCGAAAAACGCTGAAACACATCAACTAGATAATTTAATTTTCTATAAAAAATATATACATTATAGCAGTAGGTAGATATCAAACTTTTCTTAACAATTTTTGTAAGAATTTGATTTATTGACGTCATCGTTTCATACAATAAACCTACCGATTACCGACTCAGGCCATCGACAGTTGGATCTCATGTTTACATGCAACTAGTTGTATAAAAGCTCATTGCATATTTTTTTTCTTTTTGTATTGGTCTTTATGTGCCTTTTATCTCTGTATTTTATGTCTTGCTTTATTTTTATATCCTATATTTAAGTCTCACCGAAACAGGCTTGGCCCAGTGGGTATATTGTGGTTGGATGTTAGAGATTGCTACGGCTATAATCCCGCCATTGCCACTTGTCTATACACTATTTTTAATATGCATAAAGTATAAAATAAATTAATAAATATATTCATCACATTATTGTGTATACTGAGATATTTAAATCGAATAAAGGTAATTATTATTATTAATATATTATTAGGTATACCATGATCTTATTACATCTGAGATATAAGGAGAGGAGATTTTGATTTACCCTAGTCATTAGGAAAAATTCAGTCTCGAAGAAATCCTTATCGAAATACGATAATCATTGACAAGCCGTTTAAATGGCTTAATGGGGCCCATTCCACTTGCTGCAATTGTTGTTCTCTATGTATTCTACATAATATTTTAGTCCGTTTATATTTTTGAAGGCGCATCAATCGTAGAAAACAGACGTTAAGGTCAGATATTAATATGCCCAGAGCCGTACAAAATGGTGGAGAAGGTTCTTAAATACAATTTGCTGCATTAACTTTAATATATTTACAGCTATTTAAAAAAACTCTATTTTTTTTGGATCTTCATACAAATTTCTCAAAAACATAGCACAAATCACCCTCTATGGGTGGAATGCCTAATTAATTATCACACATTAGAGGGTGTACGGAATGTAGCTAAGATTCAAACCATAGAGCTCTCTCTATGAAAACTTGCAAATTATGTCGGTAGGTTCGTATAATATTATGAGGTCGGTAAAAAGTCATTCTTCTTTTTCTGTGCTTATGTCAGTTATAGAGGTCTGTTAAGCAATGGGAAGCTAGACTAGAACCTGTTTAATTACCTACCGATCAAGCCTGACAATCGGAATCAAAAAACGTAAAGCATGACGGGTATAAGCTAGTAGTTGTATATTTCTTTATTTTGTGTGTATTATGTATCTTATTGTTTATTATGTTTTATTATTTTTTTAAATAAAAAAAAAAATATTTATTAGATATTAAAAAAAAAAAATATTATCTTACCATAATAATTCGGTAAAATTTGGTTTTGACGAACATCTATTCCTTCAAGAGCATATAGAATCAGTGTTGCCAACGGATTTTGGCCGATGTCGCTGATTTTCAAAAAAAAGTAGCCCAAAGTCGCCGAACTGAAAATTTGGTAGCCCAAAAGTCGCCCAACTGAAAATCTGGTATCCCGGAAACATGAAATTATGCTAAAAAAGAAAAAAAAGGTCATTCCGAAATTTTTGGTATCCGGAAAGATTAAATGTAGCTAAAAAAAAAAACAATAGGTCATTCCGAAAATTTTGGTATCCGGAGAAGTGAAAGTTCACCAAAAAAAGGTCATTTTGTATCCAGAGGTAAAAAATCGCTAAAAGGGAAGTAGCCCAATTGGCGAATTTAGATTTTTTCGTCGCCAATTCTCATTCCGAGTAGCCCAAATGGCGATAAATCGCCCACGTTGGCAACACTGTATAGAATATTGTAACGTGTAGCACATGTGATTTATAAACTACTACACCGCCATCTATTGGATTTATTTGAAAGTTTCACATCTATTGAGATTTTTTTTGTTTTTATTACAAACTTATGACCCGTCGAACTTTATCCCGGGTCCGAATCAACAATAATCATTATGTACCTACATAATGAAATAAATTATTAGATAAGTTTAATTCAGTTTTTATGTCATGAACTGTAGGTATTTAATTCATGCAACAAGTTGAAATTATTTTTTTACTAGCTGATACCCGTCTTGCTTTACGTTGTTGATTTGGCTAGTCAGACTTGAGCCGTAGGTTATTGAACAGGTTTTGTATGCAGCTTTCCCCTTCTCAGGACCAGTAGGCCTAGACAAAATGCATTTGGCAATCGACTACAAACGACTTCGACAATGTAGAGGAAGAAAATTAACTGTCCACTTTTTATATTTTATATTATAAGGATCATTGTTTGGTTTTTTTTTATTTTTTATTATTAATTAGGCATTCCACCCTCAAAGAGTGATTTGTTATTGTTTGGTTTGAATAAATGTTTATATGTTACAGTGGACAGTTAATTTTTTCGCACTATACATTAGCGATATCTTTGTTTGTAGTCGAACGCCAATTTGAATTTGTCTACGACGGCAGGAGTATATATTTTATCTTAATAACTGAGTACACACGTAACGATTTATCTTTAAGATTTGACCGATAATCGCTCATTATCAAAAAAAAATTTCGCTAAGATTTTAAAAATGAGCGATTATCGGTCAAATGTTATAGCTGATAATCTATCATTTTCAAAATTTTTCACGCCAAGATTTAGAATGTGTACCCAGCTAATGTTTCAAAAAAGGAAAAAATAAGAGTCACTGCTAAATATGCGAAAAATTTGAAAAACTAATGTCACTTTCAATATTTATAAAAAATAGAAGATGAGGAAAAATTAATACTCACTGTTGAATACGCGAAAAAATTAAAAGAAGAATGTAGTTATACTGTTATACATAGGTACCTACCTACCTAGTATTATAATACGTGTAGTTGTTCCTAATGAAAACCTTCATACTGTGTGTAGATATAGGTACCTACCTACCTAGTATTATATTATGTATAGTTGACCTACTTATGACTGTAGTGATAAATTTAATGAGGTAGGTACCTTAGGAGAGAGAGGGTGCAAGCGAACTCTGCTTTACCGGCTTTAGTTATCTGTCATGGCGTACATATTTTATAAGAAGTTTCGGTGAAAATCTTTATAAAATAAGAATTAAAAGACTTCTACTTATATTTTTTGTATTTCAAATCAAACTTCGATCGATTTTGTACATTTTCATACCGTAATGCTACAGTTCTACACAAAATTTAGACGTATAATTTTACTTTTAAAACATGACTTTCTCATTTTTGTATGAAGATTTTAAATTTTTAGAAATTTGTAAATAATTTAAAATATATTTAATGAAATGTAAATATTTGTATCTCAGATTACCACAATTGTATTTGCGAAAAACTGCGAAGAAAAATATTCAACGCAGAACCTACGGTTTTAGCGTGATGCTCTTACATACAGTTGGAGTGAAACAAATAAATAAATAAATAAATATACATACATTACTGAATTATTATGTAGATTCTGGATTATGTCGAAGTTCGACGGGCAGGTCAGCTAGTTACTTATAATATGTGAAAAGGAGATTAAAAGAAAAAACTGGCTGTTACTCGTATATAGAAGTGTTCTTCTTCTTCTTTTTTTCCAGTGTCATTCTTCTTTTTCTGTGCTTATGTCAGTTATAGAGGTCAGCAGCCCTATTCACGAAAAAGTTTGAATCGAACTTCGAACTAAACTTAGACTTAAACTTTTCTGAAAACTTTTCTAAATATCTAGTCATATAAGTAGTCTGTGATCTGTCAGATTTACTACCTGTCAGGTACTCTTACATACCCCCTCTGGGATATGGCGCTATGGGTAAACATATATAGGTAGATAAGTGCTATTTTTTTTGTTATATTTTATATAAAAGCAAAGACTTGTGTCGTGAATCGGAAACGGTTGGCACAGCCGGGATTATATGGCTACCTATTTCTTTCATTTAGGATTATTTTTCATCAACCTCTATGCTATTCAAATGATTTTTAAATATCACACACATGGTAAGAAAAAAAAACAGAGTTACAGTGCAAAAAAAAACATTATTTATTCATTCTTATGTCATAAAATTGTTCGAATTACGATTCTTCGAAAATCACAATTCGCCTAACGCACAGTACTTCGAAAAAATTTTTTTTTGCGTTAGCGTTAGCAAGCTTTTATTTACATGAATGAGTTAGGTAAGGTTAGGTTATAATTATAGGGGGGGGGGGGGGGGGTTTGTACCTTCCGTTTATACGTTTATACCTTCTCATCAGCAGGTCCCCCGAATTAATTTAAAGCAATACAAATATTAAAAAAATATATATATTCGTAGATATATTCATACAAATAATTCGCTTATTTATAACAATTTTACATAATTCGAACAATTGATTTTTCTAAGAATTGTGATTACAAAGAATCGAGTTTTCGAAGAATAGTGTTTCATGGAATCATAAAATTGTGTTTAAAAATACAGTTTTTTTAACAACTTTAGGTAGGTACACGAAAACTTATAGGTATAAAAAAAACACTAGGCCAAAAATAATACGAAAATAATGTGGACATAATCGAATTTAAAAATATTTTTGAATTTTAATGGGCAATGTTTCACTCAAAACGCCTCTGTTCAAAAAAATCTTTTGCATAATATAGGTAATAAATTAATTTGACACAATTTTATCTCTTAAGAATCAAACAAAAATTAATATTTTCCACATATTCTATGAATAAAATAATGTATCTAGTAAGTTATACACACATAATACTGATGTACCTATAATAAGGTAGTTTTGTAGATTTTGATTAAGAGAAAAAGTAGTATAATTTTTTTTCATAGTAATCCATGCTCTGTCATATGATAAAATTCATTGCCAAAGAATAAAATTTCAAGCACAATTGTAAAAATTCTTATCTTTCATTTGTATTTATTTCCAATCAAAATACAGTATTACCTCTCATAACGAATTTAATTAATTGCAGACAATTATTAGCTATATTATGAATCCTCATACGGTACATTTTTTATCAGTATAAAAAACGCACAATAATGCTTATTTATACAAAAAATGAATATTTATATTAATATTTTTTATGCTCTTAATTGTTCTTAAGAATAGTGAAACTCATTAAAATTTCCATGGGACAGACAACCTACTACTAATGCACGGGGTACTAACGCATGGAGCGGCGCATCGTCTGACAAAACGGCTGTTTTTTTTGTCACTGCGGTAACAACATAGACAATATCCTACAAGGACGCATTCACAGCTATTTACAGGAGGAGTGATTTTCAAAAGTCCCTATTTCCGCTAATCATAAATTTACAAACAGAATGCGTTTTTTGATGTGTTGTTTACTAATTTTATCTGAAAAGGAAATTCCACTATTGATGTCCCTTTTACTATAAGAAATAAGGCTTTTTGAACTAAGCTGTTGCCAGTTCCATCACTATACTTCGCGATTCCGTCAAAATCTTCATCAAGGTAAAAAATGGAATAAAAGCCTTTTTGAAAAATCACTCCTTGGTTGTATGTATTCCTAGGAAATCAGACCATTATATAGTGACAACGTATAACCGACAACTTTTTTACATTGTTACCCATTATACAGCCACCGCCGTTTTTAATGAATTTACCTTTTATTTCTAAATTTATTACTAACTCACTGACCCACCCGATGAACTTCGACCTAGCCCAGAATAAAAAAAATAATTTTGACTTATTACATGAATTATACCTATAATTGAGGTGGTTGATAGACCAGCGGTTATGACGCCGGCTTTCGCACTGTTTCGTGCGGAGGTCGTGGGTTCGAATCCCGGCCGTGTCGACCATTTTCCGCTTTCAAGACACAAGCATTTGCTTACTGTGAAAGATGTCGAAAGTGTATTTGTGTTCACTTCGAGTGAGCACAGATTCATTTTAAAAAAAAAAAAAATAAAAAAAAAAATCATTATATTAATTTTAGCTTATTATAGTTTCGAAATAAAAACCAAAATTAAATTTAGCTAATAATAATTTATTGCATTATGTAATAATAATTGTTGAGGGATGAAGTTCGACAGTTCATAAGTTTGTAATAAAACAAGTCCTTTATATAAATGCGTAACTTAAAAAAAACAAGAGATGGCGGTGTAGTAGGAAATAAATCATATATGAAACATGTTACGTTATTATATTATATTGTTGCGAGAATAAACTCTAATAAAACCAGCAGCAGTATTCTCGTAGCGCTTGAATTGCAAACTTATCTTAATTGATATCTTAAAGGGCGGCTCGGAAAGGATTGGACCAATCAGAGAGAAAGAGGGAGTGTCTACAATACGATGTAGCCAATCGTGGAACGATCATGACACTCCCCCTTTCTCTCTGATTGGTCCGATCCTTTCCGAGCCGCCCTTTAAGATATCAAGATTGCTTTTTATTCAGAAAGAGGGATACTTTTGTACCTACGAAAAGGCAATAAAAAATAATACGCCTGAACATATCAGTTTGGAAGATGCTATTAATAATAATTTAAAGATGTGAATGCGCGCTAACCGGAGACTGTCAAAACGGCACGTAAATTTCGGCTAGCAAACTAGGTACCTACCTAGTTATGGTTATAAAGTACTTTTTTTAACCTTCACTCGTTTGCGAGTGTTATAGGTACAAGTACTTTTCACGATCTAATTTTCTCTTTAAGCGAATCGATCGTTATGAGAGGTTTCACTGTATTATACTAGTAGCTGCAGTAGTAATGCGGTGTTCACACGAGGCGAATATCGCCAGGACACCAAAATATCGCCAGCCAATTGAACCGTGTGAACAGATTGTCGATAAATCTGAAGCGATAAAAATGCTTGAAAGCAATATCTCCTCAAGTTGAACGCCTTTCAACTTTTGTTTCTGGTGGAACGATGCACGCATGCGCAGATATGCGCGGCGTGTCTGTTCTGTTTCTTGACAGATGACAGCACTGCTCCAAATTTATTTATCCTAAGAATCCAATTCCGCATCCAATATCTGCGTTTTTTTTTATTTTTCCTTTATTAGGAGTGTCCCTATATTTTCTAAAACAACATTTTCAACTAACCCCAAACACTCCGTAACTTCTACTTCGCCGTCCACCATTTTTAAAACTACGTCAAAATCAGCGCACCTGACAGATTGAATGTATGTCGGTGGACTCGTGTGAACACATCACACGATCAATGGGCGATCGAGCGATATTTTTTTTTATGCAAGCGAAATCGTCTGGCCTTATATCGCCTCGTGTGAACACCGCATAACGAAGGGGAAAAATTTACGAAAGTATCTACCTACCTATATTTTTTTTGTTAAAACGCATTGTTGACAAACCGCCTTATCATATGCATGTAGTCAATGGACGTGGCAAGGGTGTTGCCAACGAGGATTCCCCTGATGAGGGTGTCGTGGATGAGAGCGATCCCATTTCTGGATGAAGGGGATCTTTTCCCGCTCCCAACCTTGGTTATTCTATTGCCAAATTTCAGTAAGTTGATCAACAGAGTTATGTATGGATAAGCCATCGACGTTTTCCATCCTTCAGCGTATAAAGGGCTGAAATGATAAAAAGTTGATTAAGAATATACATTTTGTCCAAATCCAGATCTGCTTCGAAGGAGCGGAACAAGGTGTGAAAAGCTCTTCCTCGGTAAATTAAAAGTACCAATTTTCCATAGATACATCAGATTAATGCATGGTAAAGAACGAAAAACAATGCTCTCTTCGGCTACTTATCATTCGACATCCTTAACATATGTTCTAGCTGTACGCTATTTCAAGGTTACAAAGTATTTAGGGTCTTTTTTTTAATGAATCTGGTTTCACCCAAACTAAACACAATTACACTTTTGACGTCTTTTACACAAACTAACAAACTAAAGATTTGTGCTGTGAAAGAGGAAGATGGTCAGCACCGCGCGGAGATCGACCCCGCGACCTTGGGATTGGGACTGGGCCCTAACCTACCAATCACTCATTTCTACGAAACACTTGGCCCCAAACGGAAACTTTTTTATGCGTAGTTTTCAGTAAATACGCTACAAACATAATGTAATATATGTACGTGGTCAAGTCAAAAAAAGTTATAATTTAATTTTGATAGTAATAGATACAAGTAAAAAGTAGGTATTTTATTAAAAAATCTAAGTACTGTACCTTCTTAAAAATAGACAATTAATATATATGTAAAAACATTATATTTAACAATTTCAATTAGTGGTTCACCTAAACCTGGACCCAGTCCAGGAGGGGGGTTCATGACCCCCCCCCCCCTTGGATCCGCCCTTGTATGTACATCTAACAATATTATATTATTAATTTCTTCTTAATATGTCATAATAATATTTGTATTTGAATATCGTCATTCACACAATATGATTTTATTCGATTGTGCAGGTATTAATAATATGTATTTAACTTACCTTACCACGTAATCCAAAGATGCAACTGAAGAAAAGAAAATCAGAAAAGGTATACTGAGGAATAGTATAACCAAAAACGTTAATAATATTGTTATTATAATCTTGACAGATGTTGGAAATGGTAATTCCAGAAGCCAGACACTCTCTAAGTCTTCCAAAACCAATCGGAGGAAAACCCAAATCTTCTCCTTCAAATTTCCTTGATGCTGAAAACATAAAGGCTAATATATTTTTGCGACTTGTAAAACTGAGGTGACAGAATAAAAAAAATAACTCACCAAAAACCGTTTACAACAATATCGATAGGGCCGCATTGTATCATTAATTTTAAAATTTAATAATAAAAATAACAAACTGAAAATTTAGAATTTTGCAACTGTAAATCCACTACGAATTTTAGAAAATCATAATCGATCAATTTAACTTAAACCATTTCAGAATTTGAATGGCCGCTCTAAACTAATTTCTCGAAGTTGCCATTTATAAATATTACAATAATGTTTGCAAAAAATCGTCAAACTTGTGTAGACGATAAAATTAAATAATATGCCATTTCATAAGGTATACGCAGTTAATGTAACTTACCTACTGAAAACCACTAAAATAGTTATTTTTTGTAGATTTAACCAACCTAGCAGAATTTTCCATATTTATTTGAATTCAAGTACTTTCGCCAATCTCACATTGACATTATCAAGAGACTGTCATGAGTATCTTGAAAGTGTATCGATAATCTTTCATTAAAATTAACTTTCAAGATGTGAACGAAACCTTTCAATATTAATTAACCATCGTAATCTGTAGTTCTTAAGCGAATAGATTTGATATATCATTTTATAAATAATTCTCATCAAACCTGTGCGCTAAAAATGCAACAGAACTTGAAACAGATTTTTTTTGTTACATATTTATTCCTTACCAAAAAAACCTCATCGTATGTAAAAAAAAAACTACGAAAAGAATTTTGCTTATTGTAACTAAAACATATTTATCGACTAGCAACACAGTTCGACACAATAACATGGCCGCATGTTGTTCTTAATTTTCTTTACTGTTTGCCAAATTGACAACATAATATTAAAATATAAAGCGTAATTATTGGTTTATTTGTTGACGTTTACAAAATTGCTAATTTAAAGTTTAATAATAAAAAATAGCATATGGACGCGTTAACTATTGTTGTTATTTGTGTTAAATGTCAATATTAGCCGGTACATATAGCTAATATTGACTACCTGGGGCTGACTTTCGTGATATTGATATCAATATTCCAAATTTGGATTGTGGCTTGTTAGTCAAATAGTTTAATGTGCATTTATTATCACAATGATGCATCCTCATCACAATATCCATCCTCAAGCAATGAGTGGACATCCTGGACAACACATGAACCCTCATTCGCACAGTATGCCGGCTCCTGGGCCATCACATCACCAAATGGGACCACCGCAAATTCACAGGGATCAAAATAGGTTAGTATACTTATATCCCAGCACTGGATGCTTTGATTGACGATATTTAACGGTCTTACGATGGTAAATGCCACGGATCAAATCCATGAAATCATAATTCCTTATCTACTGCAAATCATATTTCGACCCGTTTTCTGCAGACTTTGGATTATAACCTTTCGAAGAATAGTATTTTTGTTTTCTTGGAATAATGTTTATCATTTTCATAAGGGATTAATATATTATCTATAAGAGTTTGGATAAAATTATTTTTTCAAAACTAGTCTGTCAGCAAAATATTTTGTATCCTATGTACTGTTGTGCATTTCGAAATCTTCAATATAATGTATACATAACCAGTCATTGTATTAAAGAATGCTATCAGACATGTAAATATGTGAAAATTCATTAAATAGTTAAACAGTTTCACAGGCAACAATACTATTTTTTTTTTATTTGTCAGAATATCATAATATTACCTTCACATGCTATTTTTGTTTAACCAAAAGTTAAAGATTTTGTTGATGTCAAACAAAGAAAGGTCATGACCATAAGTTATAAGCCAATGCAGCATAGAATGGATGCACAAGTAGCATAGTAATTTCAATGATAATACTATGCATACCTCTTCAGCTAGACATTTTTTATTCCTGTTATTTTTTTTTTTTTCATTTCCCCCCCATTTTTTTACATCACCCTTTTTAATTGGGGAATAGAATTATATCCTACAGGAATTGTATCAATTTCGTCAGATAAAAGACAGAAGATATGCAGTTTTTTTTATATACCTTGATAACAAAATTACAGCTGATTCATATTTATTCACACTGCCATTTTTTGCCGCCTTTGATTCCTATTTTGTATTAACTTATTTCTTGACTAGTCAAAAATTTTATAAGATTCTAAAATGAGAAACTTTTAATAAGGTGGCAGGTACCTAGGCATATTTTTTATGAATCTAGGCTCACCCAAAATGAACACAAATACACTAGTCTTTTACTGAAAGCAAATATTGTATCGCAAAAAGGGGAACCATAGTTAAAAGTTATATTTTGTAATTATTATCACTTCATTGACTGTTGCGATTGGTAAATTTAAAAGTTGTGCAAATTAATATAAGTACCTAAAGTATACCTCAAAATTCAGGTAGTCTAATTAAAATATTGGATGATTTGACAAGCCTCATCTCTTTGACAAGAGTTCAATGGTGGTCAAACATAATGGCCATTCACATTATTATTATTATTAATAGGACTTTGCGAAACTTCTTTTATTGCATTGTGTGTATATACAAAAGGGTTATTTGAATACAAGTGTCATATATTATTGTCCTTAGGGGTGGGGACGTTGGACGACAGTGTACTTTATCACTAGCAAGAACAGGGGAAAAATAAATAGCTCCGTGCCTCTTTTAATATTGAACACTTTGATCATTGTGTCTGGCCGCCGGGTTGATGTTTTCTTTGTCTTCAAATATTCACAAATGTTTCGTTTCTAAGTGTCTTATCCATTGGTTTATTTGTGTGTTTAATATTTTTCAGTTAAATTGACTTAGATGGTCATTTCAAAATACACCTAATGCATCTTTTTATATCTAGGTAAAATGAATCAGTTCTTATTCACAACATTTTTAATATAAAATCTATTGTTTCTAATTCTCTTTTTTCTTTTTTAGTCTGACAGATGGCTTTGTGTTAACCTTAAGCCAAATTTCTAATTCTCCAGTGAATAGGGTTACCATATCAAAAAAATTTTTTTACCCATCACGCCGAAGGGGGTAGGCCACAGAAATCTATGCAATAACCTAGAATACCGACTCGCATTCAAAAGTGAAGCCGAAATATTGCAGCATTTGACAGTTCGGTCCCAAAAAGATCGCGGTACGGTGTATATTTATTCAGCTGTTTTCTCGTGTTTTTTACAATAAAACGCATTTTTACGTTGAAATAAGTGAAATCGGATCATTTTTAAGTTTCTTTATAAATGTTAACATCATTTTTTACGTTCCGTTTTGACCACCGTACTGTCAAAATTACCGTCCAAATCGGCTTTACTTTTTTATTATGAAGAGATATAGGAGTACTCCATCTAGGTAGTTATATATAAAAATCTATGGGGTAGGCAGAGAGTACGGATTTCCATTCTGCATTCTGTCCTATCCAAACACACCTCTTTCGCTTCTTACAAACGCATAACATTCCGCATACATGCTCTTCTATTCCTTTTGCTCCTGACTTGGCCCTCCTCTAAGACTGAACCGATGTGATCGGACCATGTTATTCCAAATCAAAAAAATTATTCTGGATATTTGAAAAAATCGCATTTAATTTTCAGCCCAGTGACAGCTGACATTATTATTTTTTTAAATCTTAAAACAAAAGTCACTCAAAAATAAATGAATCAATGCTAATATACTTTCTTATTGGATCTATTTTATAACATGCCACTTTATTTGGAAGGTAGACAGAGAGAATGGACCTTCTCTTCTTACAACTTTCATCCTTAAAAATTATTTTTCTTATCCTATTAGCTTTACGGATTTATCAAAGGATTAACCAAGTTAAAATCAACTAACATCATCAGGTGATATGTTATATTTACTTTGATATTAATGTCTCATGCAATGAAACAAAACAATTACCTATAGCCGTAATACAGTATCGACTCGCTCTTAACCCCTATTGTTTGGAAATTAAATGATTGAAAAATATTGCGTTATACTTGGGTTAATACGGTATGATTTATTTTATAGGTTTATAATCGTCTTTTAACCTAAATGACTTTGTTGCAATCTGGATACAATTATATCTTAATATTCTTGTATCTTGTTACTAGGATGATGAGTCAAGGAGTCGGAGTGAGGCTGGGTGCTAACCCTGGAGCGCCCACCAGGCCTCCACGACCTCTGCTGCCACCCATGCCACCACCACCACAGCCCATCCATCACCACAGACCTCCGCAGCCACCTCGGCATCTGCCACACGCCCAGCACACCATACAACCTCCCCCGAGACCTGGTGAATACGGTATGCTATTGTATTCCTAATTCTTTCATCACACTGGGACAATTTTCGATACAAAGGTGTATGTATAGCCTGCGGAACTTATTGCAATTTTTCCTAGTCAACCTAGAGAAATCTACTTTTGTATTATGGTTTTGCTGGTTTCACTGCTAACAAGCAATACTTCATTTAAGACTACTCAGGGGTATAGGGAGGCAACTAAAACTCGTTCTTGGGCAATTGCAATGACTTCCTCACACACGTTGTCCAAATCCCTCAGCTCTTCTTCAAAGGAACAGAACACATTGTTAGAGAATCTTCCTCATCTTCGAGACCCTAATGGGAAGAAGATCAGTACTGTCTTAACCAACTGCTCGGCAAACTGTCATTCGGCATCCTTAACACATGTCTCAGCCATGTTTGTGGTCTCTTCCCGTCTGCACCAGAGTATACCTACTGTTGTGATAACATTGTACAACCATGATTTTTCTGAGGTTTCACTGTTATTGGAATTTATTGCTGTCCCAACCTTTTGACTTGAAAGCTGTAGTAATGATTTCAGAAAAATCCTGTCTTTAACAACAAAAAAATTATACAAACCAGTTAATCTTTGCTAACAATTGCAGGTGTGATGATGTCAATTGGACAGCCAATAGATAGCAAAGGAATGTTACAGCAGCCAGGACTGCAGCAGATGCACCAACAGACCAGCCATCACCCCCCCAGCATGATGCAACAGAACCCTCATAGCAATATTCCAATTCAGCAATACCAACAGTCAATGGTTTCCGGTAAACATTTCACCAGCCACATACAGAATCAGCCGCAGACACACGCCGTACCGTCGCCGCAGCACCAGCAGCACAACAGCAGGAAGAGTCCTCACGGAGAGCCGATCATCTCCACGGCTCACAAACAGCCCATCCTGCCTCAGCAGACTAGTGCCAGTCCGAGCAACACAAATAATAGCAACAATTCAACAGCGGCAAACCACAATAGCCAACACTCACCTACGCAAATTTCTGCAGCCTCCCAAGAGACCGATTTAAATGATTCCAATATACTGGATTCGTCAGATTCTGACCTGGGAAATGTGGCCAATAGTAAAGAGAAGACGGCAATGTGCCTGGTCAACGAATTGGCCAGGTTCAACAAAGTAAGCGTCTGTTTTAGTATTTCATAATGTTGTTATGGGTATCAAGCTGGTATGCCTGAATGAGTTCATGTTATTACCTACTGCAATCTCTCTCAAGTCCATTCTTACAAGAATTTACACTCCCAGCAACTACTAAATCTAGAGGCAGCCGATTCCAAGCATCCACAACTCTGTTACTTAAGAAGTGTTTATAATATGTGGATTCTAGGCGAACACACTTCTATTCTGCTTAAGGCTTTGGCCACGCAAGTGCTCATTCTCATTGTAGGTGTAAATTTGGGGCAGAGCAGGACAGTCTTAATAATCATTCAGCACCTTGAATATCTCCATTAGGTCACTCCTCATTCTTCTTTCTTAAGCGTTGTCAGTGCCAAGGTCTCCAGTCGCTCTAAGGATTTGACATATTATGTCAAATCGTTAAGCCCCACTCGCCATAGATGATGGGTGAGCAGCTCACAGCTGATGTGCCCATATCAAGCTTAATTAATTATATCCCAAATACTTATCCACTTCATTTTTAAAAAAATTCACACTTAAAGCTCTAACAATTTCACTAGGCTAACTTTTGCTGAACTCTCTCTAGCAATGCTATATCTTTCTTAAAATACGGCGACCAAATTTGAAAATTGCAGCTGCACATAAGTCTTGTACATCTTCACGAGAAACTAGTGTAACACAGTAATGTGGTTAAATGCTTTATGTATCAGATACAGCATACTGTTAGCTCGCTTTACAATAGTTAGAATATATTGTTCACATTTAAAATAAATGTTTTTTCTAAAGTAATGGAATCTGATTTGTAAATTGTAGATTCAACATCAGTATCGTTTGACCTCTGAGCAAGGTCCAGCACATCGGAAGAGTTTCTTTGTGTCCCTCCGTCTGGGTGGCGGGGAAGGAGGTGGTCCCGTAGAAGAATACAGTGCCGAGGGGAATAGGATACGGGCAGCGCAACACGCGGCTGCTGCGGAAGCTCTGAAGAAAACGGCATACCCCAAACCACCACCCAGACCCCCGAGAGCTCAGAGGAACAGACGAATTAGTGGTAAGTTTAGTAAGCAAGTTACTCGGTGTTTGCTCTTATAATGTTGTGGTGGGCAACTTCCTCTGCTTCATAATGGAGGCGGTGGGTTCGATACCAGAAGCTGATCATCTTCCTCTTTCACGACAGAGATTGTATTTGTTTTCTTTTTGAGTGAGCACTTTTTTCATTTTTTTTTTTTAAATAGTATTTTGGCGTGTATGAATATCTCGAAAGTCAATTCTCAAGAGTGTTATATCATAGATGTCAATACACAGAATTTGTGCAATATTGAGCAATAATACTACTAAATCTGTATTCACAACAAAATGTACCAACAATATTTATTGATAAAAACAATATATTATAATCTTTCAAATTTATTGTAGTGAGCAACACAACAAAACATAGAATTTTTAATGCTTTTCTTACTTTTGATACAATGCAATATATCCCTTTTACACCCCACTTAGGGGCAATAGGTGGCAACAAGAGCTTGCCTTTGATAAGTTATGAAAAAAAATCCCTGATTATTGGTTAATTGAAATTCTCATTTCTCACCTATGCAGCCAAGCTCAAAATAATAATAAAAAAGTTGGTAAAGTATTTATACAAAAATAAACACATTTTAGCTGTAGAAATAAACTTTACTTAGCCATGAATTTCAATTTTCAATGGTGCCAAAATATCCTATGGCTTTTAGAGAGCAATACTGAGTGAATTCATCAGGAGTGGGACCCTGTTGAGGAATGAAGTAAAACAATTTCTCTACCCGCATTCTGGCGTTGGTTGCTGCATTCTTTGGAGAAATAATCTTTATGTGATGCATTGTACCTAAATGTAGTCTGATTGTTATATCCCCGTTTCACACAAGCGTCTTTTCGCTTTAGAAACGAGTTCTAGGTATATTGATTTAATAAAATAATCTTTATGTGATGCATTGTACCTAAATGTAGTCTGATTGTTACATCCCCGTTTCACACAAGCGTCTTTTCGCTTTAGAAACGAGTTCTAGGTATATTGATTTAATAAAGTAATCTTTATGTGATGCATTGTACCTAAATGTAGTCTGATTGTTATATCCCCGTTTCACACAAGCGTCTTTTCGCTTTAGAAACGAGTTCTAGGTATATTGATTTAATAAAGTAATCTTTATGTGATGCATTGTACCTAAATGTAGTCTGATTGTTATATCCCCGTTTCACACAAGCGTCTTTTCGCTTTAGAAACGAGTTCTAGGTACAGTCTGGCTAAAAAGAGTAGAAATTAATTATTGATGAACTAAAATGTTATCACTCTGGCAACATTGAACATAGATTATTGTCTGACATTACAAATGTTTACGAATGGACAGCAATTCTAACTTGTAAATACAACATCCAATTCATTTAAAAAATTATTAACTACCTTTTACTAATTTGGATATTTTTCTGACATATTTTTCTTTGTATATTCCTATAATATTCACTTACTAATAAATTATAGGTTATGTTTAAACATTTTGACATTTGTATGATTGAAATTCGGCCGTAGAATAGTAAGCAGTTGTAAGCACCATTTTGTGGATTACAGCACCCGTTATTATCTTATTATCTCTTGTTTTTTGACTCGTTTTGCGTATATTTTTTTCCATCTCGTTTTTAAATCCATGGCTGGTACAGTTCGTTATTAAATTCTTTTAAATAACCTCTACAAAGCATTTCATATGATACCACATTGAATAGTATTTTTTTTTTTAATATTTTGGCGGTTACAATACTTTACTTTATAAATGTAGAGTACTTATTAAATGTTGCCATACAAACGACTGCAGCGCCCTCAATTATTTTATACTCTTTTAGCCAGACTGTATATTGATTTAATAAAATAATCTTTATGTGATGCATTGTACCTAAATGTAGTCTGATTGTTATATCCCCGTTTCACACAAGCGTCTTTTCGCTTTAGAAACAGGGTCTAAAAAAATAATGTGATGTAATATGAGTACATCTATCAATAATATTTTGTCTTTTGTAGATTTGACTGGTACCATAATGCCAACGGTTGAACTGAACGCTCTCACCATGAAGCTGGGTGTGAACGCCGTGTACACCATGGAGGGCCCCGTGGGTGGTCAGGTGTGCCCCAAGACGGGAGCTCCGACCTTCCCGACACCACAAGCAGCCTACAAGCCCCCCACGCTCCAGATACAGACCTACAATAAGAATAGCAGATACTACAATCGCAATAGCAGATATTTTAATAAATATCCTAACAAATGGGTAAGTGTCATTCAATCAAAGCTATTTTAGTCTTACTGTAAAGAAAAACATTTCTGTATATTGAATAAATATATAAAAATAATGATGTTGTGTGATTTACAGCAAAGTGGCTACTCTGGGACGTATTATGTTAAGCTGACAGTGGGAGGCAAAATATATCGAGGGGAAGGCAACACTCCGCAGACTGCCAGGCATGACGCAGCTTCCCAGGCTTTGAAGGACCTCAAGACCTGGGACCAAGAGGAGAACGGAAACCAGGACCAGTCCCTTTCACAAACTTTAACAAGTAAATACCATCACTTTATGATTTACAAGGCTTCCAACCCAACTTAGCAACTATTTCATTATTTATTCCTTGCATTGTGTTTTTCCCCAGGCTGTGAAACGAACGGAAGTGGTGATATCAAGTCTCCGGTGTCCATGGTGCATGAGATAGCGCTCAAATTTAATTTGCCAGTTAATTTCGATGTCAAAAGTGAGAAAGGCCCACCTCATATGAAGGTATTATGTTTTATATACATTAGCAGTTGTGCCCTCTCTGTATTTTAGATTCCACCAAAAAATAACTGCCAAAAAATTATATTTCATAAAAAAATCAACGGGTCTTTTACATATTTTATACAGCAATCATATACATGATATCTTTTTTCATCCAAACTGCTAATTATTGTATTCATTATTCTTTTCTGTTTCATCAGCTTTGTACAGTCCGTCCGTTTCTACTCATAAACCTAATTTAAGGCCCTGTCCGCACTGCGATTTTTCACCGCACGAATTTTATTCTTGCTGATTATATTCCGTGATCAAAATTTCACCTAGTCATATCTACTGCATACTGTACAAAATATCCGCATCGCATTCAATTTGCAACAATCAAAGTGCGATCACCCCATTGCAGTGCGGAGGGGACCTTATCCTTCATATATCCACTATTGTCGCCCTGCTGTTTTCCGCCGTTATAGCAATACCAACTGACCATCTTTTTTTGTCATTTTCCTCTGTCCTTTGATTTTACTCCAGGATCCTCTTGATGTCCAACAGTCAGACCTCATTGGCATTTCTTTTTCCTTTCTAAATAGAACTCAATCTAGTTTATGTAATAAACTGCTAATTTTTTTTTGGCATTCCAGGTATTTATAACCACTTGTACAGTAGCCGAACACATTACGGAAGGGCAAGGCAATAGTAAGAAAATATCGAAAAAGAAGGCAGCCGAGAAGATGTTGGAAGAGTTGAAGAAGTTGCCTTCCATCAAGAAGGCATTTGGCACACAGCCGGACAACAAGAAAACCAAAAGGAAAAAACGCCAGCCCAAAAAGAAGACAAAGAATTTAATAAAGGTTTGTCCATTAACGTTTTTATCCATATGGGCATGTTTGCTCTCGTAATTCTTAGTAATCACTAGCTGAGCCATCGCACTTCGTCCCGCCCTAAAGTCAACAAAATATTGCTGGGTAACATAACATAGCTAACATACAGGACTACTCATTGTGAAAAAATCAAAAGTTATGTGGTTACAATATTATGAATCAGTTATTTCAAAAGCACCAAAACTCACCCATTTCTGTATTAGATATCTATATTGAATTTTCATCATCTGACTTATAAAAAAGATGGCGTTTTTGTTGTTAGGAAGCTCCTTCCATACTAATTTTAATATTATATTATTTCATACTATTTTTCATGTTATTCTGTTATCCGGAACGGAGAAGAATTCAATAAACCAAGCATCATAAAAATCTGTTCAGCCGATCTCGAGTTATAAGTGTTCACACTAACCCGACTTTCATTTATATTAGAGATAAGGGACCGTTCAAGTATTACGTAACGCATTTTTTTATTCCCCCCCCCCCCCCCCGAGATGCATCGTAACGCTCTTTGTTACCCCTCTTCCCATTCTCTAAACGTTGCCTAACGCACATATTACAACTATGTATGCCTCAAATCACAATTATTACATGCCTTTATTGTGGCGCCGGTAATAGAGTAGTAACGTTTTACAAGAATACCCCCCCCCTCCCCCACCTTTTGCGTTACGTAATACTTGAACCCTCCCTAAGTCGGAATTTTATTTTACATGATCATTGTCAATTTTATCTCAACTCCGTTAAGTAGAGATTAGTTTATCGAGGCTTTACTGTATCGTCAGAGGCTGTTCCATTATTACGTAATGCAATTTTGGGGGAGGGGGGGGAGTCTTGTAAAACCTTAAGGTGCATAGGAAGGGGGAATGGAACAACTCATTTTTAAAATATTTTAGAAAAGGTCAAATGAAAAAAAAATTTTGAATTATTCCAGCAAACGCGTCACAAACAAGATTAAAGGTATTTACTTGACTTTCCAGTACATTGGCCAACTCAATAATTGTATAAAGGTAAAAAAAAATAGTCACTTGAGTGTTGCGTAATGTTTAGGAATAGAGAGGGGGGGTATAGAAGAATGTTAGGGTGCGTTATATAAAGGAAGGGACAGTCAAAAATCTTAGAAAACTGTGTTAGGTAATGCTTGAACGCCCCCTTATTATGAGTTTTGAAGAGGATCAGACCTTCAGGTGCTAGTGTAAAATAACTTGTTAATATTGAATTTCAATTAATTTGAAGGATAAAGGCGACACGAGCTTATCCTCCGAAACGAATCCGATCACCCGACTGGGACAGTGGGCAGTTACTTCAGGCGGAGGCAGAGAACCCGTCTACACTGTGGTGGAGCAAGGAGAGGGCCCGTCAGGTAGTGGTAGGAAGAGAGGATTCTCTATGGCCTGCGTAATCGGGGGACAGAAGACCTTGGGCGTTGGCAATAGCAAAAAGATGGCAAAACGTGATGCGGCACAGAGTGAGTAGTCATGAACATTGTTTATTACTTTATTAGAGATGGAAGGTGTGAAAAGGAGTTTGAAAGAAGTAGAAGAGTTGGCGATGCACTGACGCGAAATAAGAACATATCTTTAAAATTTAAACAAATGATGCATAATGCAATCCTGATGGATGGATGAAAAATCTGGAAGTTTGTATAAATGCTGTAGAAATGAGATCTTTACATAGGATATGTGGAAAAACACTGTTTGATAAGGTGAGGAATGTTGATATTAGAAATGATTTTAGTGTGAATGTTTGTGTAATAACTAGAACTAGTGGTGCTCGAAATTCGACCATAACTTATTTAAATTATAAGTTTGAACATTATTAAGGTTCCATTGTCAAATAATGAGTGGAGCTCTATTGACATGAATTTGAAATCTCGATATGTAAGTATGAGTATCAAATTTAATCTTTTTTATGCATAATTCAAAAAAATATTAGCATTCGCCAGTCTTTCTTTATATAAATTATAAGTGTGCGAAATTTCATACTCCTCCCTCCACGCAATTTTCGTAAAATTAGTCACAAAAATTTTCCTCGACATATTAATATATAGATAAAAGTGATTAAATTTAGTGATGGAAGAAATAACTACAAAAGGGATCTTTAAATCTGAAAGAATGGGTGCATGAATTTGTGGCCAACCTAGATTTGTGTAGTCCGATCGCGGCCATCTTAAAGGAGGGCGGAATGAAAGAGTTTTGTCTGGATAGGAATGAAAACAAGGAAACGACATGATGGGTAAAAAATATACTGACTGTCTTATCAAATGTTTTTGTATTTATAGAAATGATTGCCGTTCTGGGTATACCTGTATTGAAGGCGGAGTCGCAAAGTACAGACAGCAGTGTTTCAAGTACTCCGGAAAGAGCTAGCAATGTTGCCAATACTTCGGGATCCAGTCAAGGAGCCGGCAGTGTTGATGGCAGCACTGGTGGAGGCGCTAACAACGGTAACAATAAAGGTAGACAGTTGGCTCCTGGTTTGTTACTCGTGCAAGATCACACCCAACAGCAAAGCAATCCCGGATATCTTGCTAATAAAAATGGTAACACAAATTCATTGGGTTAACATAATACATTGGTGGTTTTTTTTATGTTTGTATTCTCAACTAATTTCTTAAGATGCCTATACACAGAGTTGTCTAGTTAGAGTAGACACTACTAACCTAGACTATTTTATAACGTTTATATACTGCAGCAGAGCCGGATTTTCTAACTAGAGCATCTAAGGATTTATTTAGAGCAGTGGTTCATAATATTTTTGGAGATTCTGAACCCCACCAGTTTCATATGCGAATTCACTGAACCCTTCTTAATTTGAAGAGGGGTTCAGTGATAAGTTTGACCTTCGCTGAACGCACGAGACTTGACTCACCGAACCCCTGGTATTCTACTCATCGAACACATAATGAAATGACGAATTCTATACTGACACATTATCACAGTGGACAATGCAGAAAACAAACTTTCTATGTAAAATAAAATGCTTTTTTCTTCTCATTAGCGCCCTTTCTACTCATCGAACACATAATGAAATGACGAATTCTATACTGACACATTATCACAGTGGACAATGCAGAAAACAAACTTTCTATGTAAAATAAAATGCTTTTTTCTTCTCATTAGCGCCCTTGAGATGTCCTTTTGTTCACAAAACGGCGCACTAAAAATAGTTGTATCATTATTTAAGACATTTTATTCAGAAAATCACAATATTAAACAAAAAGTAAGTACTATGATATCTTACATAATTGTAGAAAAAAAACAAACATTTATAAAAATATCACTCATTTCGCTAATGGTACATCAAAGTATAATGCAATCATAAGAGACCTTACAACTATAGAGAAAGGAACTTTCTTGACATCCTACACGAGGACAACAGAACTGCCTTTTGAATGGCATATATTGTCTTATTATCATTTGTTATCAAACAATGAATAATCTGTGAATATTTATATTATTTTTAGGTGTCAGTCCTCAAACTACAGCAAAGATAGCCAAAGAATTTTTAAGAGCTGGCAATTCACCAACTGCCGATGCCTTAGCCAAGCAAGACCACAACCAGAGAATAGGTTGGATACGTTTTTCTATTTCAATATTTCAAAAATTCCATCTTCCTCTTATGACTGAGGCGTGAATTTCAAACTTTTTTTGTCTCATTCTAGGATCTAGTCCAGGTAAACCGGTCTCGTGCCCGATGGTCAGCTCTTCGACGCAACCCCAGCCACAAGCTACGTCTCCACAAACTAATCAAGTAATCAGACCAAAGGATCAACTGCTTTATTTGGCGCAGCTCTTGGGCTTCCAAGTTCAATTCACTGATTTCCCCAAGGTTGATATTTTCTACTAAAACACTTTATATCATTCATCTTTTTATATGCACTATGTGTCCACAAAGAGTATCGGGTATTTGTAGTTGCAATAAAATCAAAACCACCACCAATAATTCATTATCTTATAATATAAAAGGAGAAATTTATCGGAAAAGATATTATAAAGAATTATCTAAATTATGGCTTCTCTTGACAACTCCAACTCTTTTAGCACTCTTCTAATCTGGAGTGGAGATTGGTGATCATACTCTCAAATATTGGCCTAGGTATCTCCAACCTGACGGGTTATTTTCATTAACCTTACTTTAAAGGTATCCCATAAGGGATGATCAAGAGGGCTAAGGGCGAGATCCGTTTTCTAATCGTATCACCACTTGGTGCATTTCATGTATGATACTAATGTTGAGCATTTTATCCACTTTTTAAATCATGGTAAACAATAATAATTTGTTTGTATGTAAATAGCACTATTCCTCTCCGTGTGTCTCCGGTCCGTTGCAAATAAAACTCCAAAAAATAGCACTTGTTGCTATAACCTTCCTGCATCGCTTTGCCTCTTGGTTAAAATATTAATGCTTATGTGTGCATTTACACGAAGCGAACCGTATGAAGTAGAGTATACTTTATTTTATGGTTAATATTGGACACCATGTAAACAACAAAGAGCAACAACTAATTAATGTGCGATGACAGTTCATTCTTGTTGTTATTTCCTGGTGACCATATCATCAATGATCAAGAAAATATAGAAAATATACTCTATTTTCCAGCTGTGGCTCTATGTTAGTTTGGTATAAATGCACTCTATAACAAATGCAAATACCCTTTATGATGGAAATAATAAATAATATAAAATTATATTTTAGGCTAACCAGGATGCTTTCCTCTCACTGGTATCATTGTCCACGCAGCCGGCCCTCGTATGTCACGGTGTTGGTCTGACCATAGAGCAATCGCACGATCAGTCTGCGTCGGCGGCCTTACAGAACCTCTCTCAAATGGGATTTGACAATGTGACCCCGTCTACTCTTCCCCAGCCACAAGATGGGTCAGTATAGTCAGTATACATACTATTTTATTCTTTTTTGTCTACGGTGTAAATTAGATGTCATCTCTTTTGTTGTGAACTCTTTCCAAATGGTGTTAAAGAGCTAGGTAAAAAGTACACACCTCCACTCTTTTCAATCCAAGCACACTTCTTTCCCTTCTTCTGTCATTTCATTCCTCATACAACTTCTAATTCTTTCGCTTCTGACTTCAATCACAATACCAATCCAATTTCAATCTTAAAAAAAGATGACATTTTCACGCTTAGATTTTGTTTTCTACGGATAAAACTATCTCACCTTATTGACATTCATCTTTATCGTAACACTAACTTCTACACCACATTCCTTCCTGAAATATTCACATTCCTTTCCACATCCCACAGAGTCTTTCCACATATTCTTCTTAGAGCTCTCATCTCTTTTTAAAAAATTTGTATTCACAATAATTTTATCCAACACTCGCTCAATTTTTTTAAGATCATAAATAATTCATTAATCTATTGTTGACCATCTATTGTATACCAAGTTGTGCATTTTTTAACATGACATGAGTTAGGTCTGCTAGTAACCATATAATTTTTTTTTCTTCCAGACATCCTGTCATAAACACGGCGAATAGAACGAGTAATGTATTGACCAATGGAATAACCAAGTGATTTTTTTTTTTAATAAAACATCATTGTTAGAAAAATACAATAATACATAATTAAGATCGTTATCTCTAGCCTGATGATGTAAATTATTTTGTTTAGGAATTTTGTTTTTTTTTTTGAGTTCAGTTTGGAAAAAGTTTTTTTGTTGCAAAATTCATCTGGTGTTGCCATTATTATTATTTATGAATGTATTAAATTACTCTGGCAGCAGCATTGTATTATTATTTGCCTGTTTGTAAATTAAATATTATTATTAATGTAGTGACGATAAGACTTTTGTTACTGGTGTATACACACTTTGTTTTATTTTTTTTTTAAATAATGTAAATTGGACTGTAGCTAATTTTTATGTTGTATTACTATGCTGTTACTAAATATAATATTAATTTCTAAGATATAGGGGTGATGGTTTCGTTAAAACACAAAATATAGTATGAAAGTGCTTTGAACATAAAACTTATTATGCAATGATGTTGAGTCGTCAAAAAGTAAAATGACAATTCATACATTTATAAATAAGAAAGAGATATAAAATGTGTTTTTGAATTGATGTACTGTGTATCCTATTCTATTGTGTTGAGAACGCTGGTAAGTATTTTTGAAGAAATATTACTATAATGTATTTTAATATATAAGATTATCACTTAATACACATACTTTAGCCTTTAATATAATTTAATTTATTATTTATACTATCCATCTGTAGTCCATGCCAACTCACTACTTTATTTTTGTCTTTTTAACTACAACTTGTTGAAACATTTTAGTTTTAAATTGATTTTTGTTAAATTTGAGTTTCTGTCAAATTGACAATAAAAAACTTGTCGCGTAAGTATTATCATCTACGGTGAGCCCTTGAAGTGACTACTGTTGTCACTAGACGGAGCTTCGTAAATTGTCATTATATTACTAGTGTTGTTATAATTTTAGTTGTTTAGTTAATAGGATTCAACGTGGTTGGTTGAATTATCGGTTAAGTTTTTGTTTTATATTTCTTTGAAAAATACAATTTTTATTGCAAGAATATGTTATTGCGTATAATTTATTAGCCTTTCAAATTTTCTACCTTTAATACCTTTTAAAATTTTTGAATTCCATGTGTTACTAATTATGTAAAAATAACAAACAAAAATTTCATCTGTACTCCATGTAGGGGATAATTGATGTTTAATTTTGCCTTTTAATCACTATTTAATCAAAACAAAGAATTTTTTTTACAAACATATCTCCTTTTCATAAGTTTGCTCGAGTGTCATTTTGACTTCTACTTCTTGAAAGTTTTGTTTTAAAACTGTTCATATTTCATCTTAATCATTAACCCGATACCACCATTCAAAATAAACAGACTATTTGCTTCTCTCCATATTTTAAGGTATCTCTATACATAAGGACATCTTTCGCGATTTTATGTTCAATATATTTGCAACTAATAATTGTCTTTAGATTGCAAAAACCAATGTATTTTAATGTAACATTTTATGGTGCCTTATGGACTTTATTGTATTTTCCATTATATTATTATAATAGCAATATATTTATAGTTTATTTTAGTTTTCTCAGACACTAGTTACTGATTAACAATAATTTAAAAGTATTTAAGGAAGTGCATTCTCATAACTGAACCATTCTTGCAGTGAGCTTTGAGAGTTTGAAGCATAACCGTGTATTACTATAATATATATTTAGAATAATAATGGCACAGTATAAAAATCTAGAACAAATTTAGAATAAGTTTTAGTTGTCGACTTAAGGATAACGGTTGGCTGGACTACAGATGTATAGATAGCATTCAGTGTATTATAATAATTTATAAATAATATGTAACGCATATTTTTTTTACCAAGATTTTATTTAATTTAAGTCAATATTTGTTAGGTTCACGCAGAGAACGTCTCACCGATCTAATTTCAACAAAATCTGAATCATGAAACTTAACTTGATCCTTAGTCAGTATTTTTTAAAATTAGGTTGAATTTTTTACGATTGACGACATCTGGGCCCCGTTTCGCCATCATACTTTGCACATTGCAACATTGCATTATGCAAAAATCGCCTAGCCAGAAATAATCTTGTTCCATGAAAACAAAATATTCGCTTGGCGGCGTCTAGATCATTTGAAAACTCTTCCCAATTGTACGGTGGTGCGTGTTGAAACATTATGCAAATTCGAGACGTCAAAATGGTTTTTTCAATTGATTCGCAAAGCCGTAATATTTTTTTAATGAGTAGTGTCTACGGTGAAACAAAACTGTTTGTCCTCTAGAACAAAAACTATGCTATAATTTGAAAAACTGCAAAGTTGCGAGGTAAGATGGTGGAACGGGGCCCTGTTCCGTTACTACTATTATTATTATTCACCTTAAGAGTTCTTGGTAGGTACTATATTGTTTTGTTTCTTTAAGTTTGAGGATATATTGTGATTGCACATAATATAGTAAGAAAGTCATTTATGTGCGAGGATGATATTCAAAAGTAAAATTACGCTAATTTATTATGATGTATTATATTTTTTGTCTGAATTTAGTTAGTTAATTATTATTTTTGATTTGAATTGAATGGTCTACCTGGCAGTGTGAGCCCCCGTAACACGAGACTGTTGTTTCCTTGCTAGACTATTGAATTATTCAGTTAATGTTGCTCCTTTAAAAATGTTTATTATTTATGTTTATAGTTATTAGGTTCTTCTTATTGGATACAATAAAGGTTTTTCCTGTAAAAAAAATGTTTGATATCAACCTCCTAATCTCAATACTGATCTGTTAAAAAGCAATGTGTTGATAGTATGAAACAGGTGGCAATCCTCTGCGATAGGGTCCCAAATGTAGCGGTTACGACGCCGGCTTTCACACTGTTTCGTGCAGAGGTCATGGGTTCGGCTCAGGTGCAGACCATCTTCCTCTTCCACGACACAAGCTTTACGTAGCTTACTGTGAAAGAGTCAATGAGTGTATTTGTGTTCACTTAGAGTGAGCACAGATATATTTAAAAAAAAAAAATGCGTCGACCGACACCTGATTGAGAGATCTCGGGTTTGAATTCCCGCTGTACTAATTTTCTCGATTTCGTTTTTTTAATTTATTATTAGTCTATCAAGCAGGCAGCAAAGCTGGTACGCTTGAATGAGTTAGAGGTGTCACTGTAACCTGTCAAGTCCATTTTTAAAAGAGTTTACACTCCCAGCAACAACCAAATCTGGAGGCAGCCTATTCCAAGCATCCACAACTCTGTTACTCAAGAAGTGTTTATGTGGATTCTGGGTGAACACACTTCTATTCAACTTAAGGCTATGACCACGTAGGAGCTCATTGTATTGTAGGTGTAGATTTGGGGCAGTTCAGGACAATCATAATGATCATTCAACACCTAAAATGTCTCGATAAGATAGGAAATTTTGATTGGAAAATTCAATTTTGTAAATCTCATTCAGTATAAAATATGTGGGACGCTTTGAAAGAGTGCCTCCGTATTATCTCTATAATATGTATCGCACCCGACACCACTCTTCCACACATATATTATACTGAATGAGATTTACAAAATTAGTATAGCAGGATTTCGAACCTGAGATCTCTCAATCAGGTGTCGGTGTGATGCATATTGTAGTGATATTACGGATTTTGGCCTAATGTCGCCGATTTTCAAACAAAAGTAGCCCAAGTCGCCCAACTGAAAATTTGGTATCTGGAAACATGAAATTTTGCTAAAAAAAAAAAAATCGTCGCCTATTCTCATTCCGAGTAGCCCAAATGGTGATAAATCGCCCACGTTGGCAACACTGCTCCGCCATTGTCTATCTGACGCTTCAATGTCAGCGAAACAACACGTCAAAGTCCGCACGACTGCGAGTGTTGCCTGAAGACGAAACTTCATTATTGTAAGAAATAAAAAACTGTGTTGGTTGTTTTGTACCTTTTAAATATTGTTGTAAGTTTTATTCTAATATATATGTATCATTTACTGTTCAAGGCATTCTGCCGTAAATAAATAAATAAATAAAATTAGTAACACAGAAGTGAAGGTGTCATATTTGTGTCATGTGTTGTGAGGGGAGAAGTACCGCCTTCTTCAACCGATATGGAGGGCAAGATTGAGGGAAGATGGGGAGTGGGCAGGAAACAGATGTCCTGGCTGCGAAACATCCGGGAGTAGACCGGAATATCAAGGGTCAATGAACTCTTCAGAGCAGTGCAGGACCGAGTGGCTTTTGGGGAGGTGGTCGCCAACATCGGGTGGACCTGACAGGGCACCCAGAGAAGAAGAAGGGTTACATTTGGGACCCTATCGGGGAGAATCGCCAAACAGGCTCTACCACACCACTTCAATATGCAATGAGAGATAAACCAAAAACATGAGGAATATGTGGAAAAATGTAGTTGGTGGATAAAATGACTCCGGCAGAATCTGAGATTAAATTAAGATTGTTTGTTTTTGAAGAGATGTTTGAAACCATAGCTGATATCCCCGTTTCTCACAAGCGACTTTTAGCTTTAGAAATGGGGTCTATATTGATTTCAATCAATCAATCAAAATTCCCTTTGAACTCCACTCGGGAGCATAGGGAGGCAACAAGAGCTCTCCACTGCGCTCAATCTTGCGCAATGCTTATGACCTCCTCCCACACCAAGTACAACTCCCTCAGCTCTGCTTTGAAGGGGCGAAGAATTGATTTAATAAATTATATAATAAATATTCTTAAATTTGAAACTAATGATCGAAGGGGAAAATTGTGCTTAGTAGATGCAAATGGGCGTCACCAAAATAGTATTATTGAGCTTACGAATACGCTTAAGAAAAAATGATGGGAAAGCTTCAAGTTGCTATAGGCTATCAACACCATGGTGCTTTTCGAATTGTGCTGAATGCAGGTAAGTACGCCAGGTGACTGGAGAAAAGCCATATATACAAAGGGTTGCCGCCTTGTGCAATCAGCTTATTGAGAAAAGTGGGTGAGTTATAGAGAAGAATTTTGTTAGAAAAATAAAGGGGCGTTTATGAATGGGCGGGTCGTGCTGATCAGATGGTTAACAAACTTGGAGAAGCTTCCCTGTGCATTTGTGGAAAGATTCCAGTAAGGGATTGTTCAATAATAAAAAAAAAAAACATTGCGCATAATTTACTATTTTTATTTTTCTTATTTCAAAACATATATACATACATGCAAAATTTCTCCGTCAAACAAAAGATCCAAAACGTAATAGAATTACAAAATGAAGCATGTAAATTTTAAAGATAGATTTCGTATTACAATTTTAAATGATTCTTCATTACACAAACAATATTTAGTTAGGTACCTATTCTTATTGATTCTTTATATACAATCATTATCAAATAAATAAAAGTTTTCTGTTCTGGTATACTTTTTATAACACATTGATGTTCAAGAATGGAACAATCATTTTCCAATTTCAATTTTTATACTTTTCATTTAAGAAATCTCATAACAATTTCATGTTTTTACGATTTTTGGTCAATTTGTTTATAAATTTTTATCCTCAATTTTACGTGGCAACGGCAGCTTTCGGTTTGCTCTGTATTGGTAGGAATAATTTGAACTCTGTGGGCAACTCATCTTCAGAATACAATCTGTCGGAGAAATAAACTCGTCTGATTCGACAGTTTGCGTGTATTTGTACACGGAGAGTCTCCACGTAGTTTGTTCCATACGCTCGCCGAGTGAAATCGGCAAGGTTGAACTGTATCTGATTCCAGCCCTCATCTAGTCTCATTGGCATGGTGCATATAAACGGTTTCACTCTTGTGGTTGACTGATAATTGCTCGCTCGGAACCTTCGTCTAACATTTTTATCATCGAGAACCTGTAAAAATAACAGTAATTATATACGCAGAAACAAATGAATATGTCTTAAATTACTGAACAGCCAGATAAACACCAAACTTGTAATTTCAAAATATAAACCATATTGATGCGGCGGCAGAGTGTGGTGCATAACCTTACCTGTACTTCAAAAGTGAAATATTTTTTCAAATTCTTTATAATCATAACTAAAAATGGGAGTTTTATTCCTAAAGTTTTCTTTGGATCGGCCGGACAAGTAATAAATGTCGTACTGACATTGGTTCCAACGATTTCCAAAACAAGACTTTGAATATCATTATCAGTTATTCGTTTTATATGACCGTTTCGAACTTTTTTATCCCATATTTGTAAAGGTTTACTGCCGATGCTGTATAAAATAGAAAGAAATCCAGATTGGAATGTATTCTTGAACATCTTGGAAATTTCACTAGAATTTTTCAGTTACCAAGAAATTGTTTTATCAATAACCCTATTTCATCGCTAGAACTTTTGACAGTACTATAAACAAAAATTTTTTCAAACAGTATCGGTGTTGCAATTAGGATGGAAAAAATATCAATAAAAATAATAATTAGTTTCTAGAATGATTTGGTAAAATATTTTTAAAATCCAATTTTTTACTTTATTAATTTTGATTTGAACGCTATTTTTTATATCCAATGCTTACCCAATGTATATTTAAGTTGAGTATTTAAAGGAAAAGATATTTAATAACTTTTTGTATACTACATGTATACTTATATATGTGTATTTAATCAGTTAAAAAACTTAAGGATTATCATTTGTCTTTTAATGATATATTTTGAAGTTTTTGTATAAGTTTTGATCAATACTTTTTGTATTTTTGATTCCTAAATAGTTTATATGGGTAGGTAATAATAATTATTTATGGTAAATTTTAAATATTTTGACGTTTAGTATTTTTTTTTCAAAGACAATGTTGATTTCGCTGAAACGATTCAAACTTTTGTTTGTCTTTGGTCGTCTGGTTGTCTTAATGTCTTCGAACTGTGAATAATTTATAAATGAAATGTTACAGACTGAAAATATACATTTATATGCAGATATCGTTGTTTATGCGTTAAAATGTTATTAGTTAAACATTGAAGATAATTTTTTTGAAATATACTTGTTATTATTTTCAAAATATCGCGATTAAGTAGTGCAAAAATCATGTCTGCAAAAAGGTTGGTAATTTATATAAGTTGGAAATTATTTAGTTAATTCGCTTTTCCTTTTAAGAACTATTCGTTATAACTGTTCACTTTTATAAATAGATGCTTTGATCAAGGGTAAGTGTGGAAATACCGTCACATTTTCTGATTTTTCTAACGGAGTCGTTAATTTTCCTAATATTTTTATCAATTTCCTCTTAATACATCGGTACAGGATGCGATAAGACTTGTTTTGTTTGTAAATTACCGCTGACATACCTATAACAGCGGTTGATTTGTGTTTTGGAAGGATGCCTATTGACTTGTTCCTGTGTTTGCATTGTTGTGTATGTTTGTTCCATTGTTAAATTAAAATAATAGTGTCTTCTCCTTATTTGATTGCTTCCTTTTTCATCGCCTACATTTTGACATTTAAATTCATATTTTACATACGTATATAATAAAATTATCGGTATTATCCTCTATTTATGATTCAATTGTAGGCATAAAGAAGTAATTTCATTAACATTTTGACATAAAAACTACCTATTTGAGATATAAGGCCAAGTAATTTCTATTGCTGCAAGGCCAAGTAATTTCTATTGCTGCGTTTGAGCGATTATAATTTTTCTTTTCATCTTCCCCAAATTTTACATTCAGCAACCACTAAGATCTGTCATTTTTATGTTTTTGTAAACACACTTTTAGATGGTCTGTATCTTTGATAATTTTGTTTTGTTTTCGTAATAAAAATACTTAAGGAAAGTCTGTGTAGTGTGATTGCCTAGAACTATGTTAAGTTAAAGTTTGGGTTGCCAAGCAGACATCCAGCCAACCCAAATTTTTACCAGCCAAAGCCAAGCTTTTTAATTTGTTTAATTCCATAATTTTTGTATCGTACAGACCTATGATAAAGTTGTAATGCATACCTATCCATTTTTCTCATATATTTTTTAATAACCACTGCAGTAGTTGAAAGTGTAGTGATATGAAGCCTCGACTTTCGTATTGTAGATTGTTAGCGCAATTCTCAGTTTGACAACCTTCCTTTTTCAATACATTAGATTTGGATGATGTATGAGATTCCTTATAAATAATTATAATTACCAAAAAATTAAAAATGAAGCCCCATTTGCCTTGGTTATGGAATCCCACGTGAACTGCTGTAGAACGCCGATTCCAATTGGCGCAAAGAATGTTGTCTATGGTTTCAATGCATTTAAATGGGCATGCCGGAAAGCGGGTTCCTGCTTTTGCTGTATGTATTCCCATTCAAATGCATTGCGCCAGTTGGCACGGGTCTGAATCGGCGTTCTACGTGTTTTCACCCAAGTGTAGTCATACTAGAAGTGGTTACTAGTTTGCCATAAAAATACTGAATTTAGGTGAAAGTTAGGACACTTCATACAATCCTCGAGTTTATTGATGTTGTTTAATACAATTGGTGACACTATCATGCGATTTCAATCACAAATTATTGTAAATAATTGACAATGAACATAATAATATCCATCGGTTCCTGTCAACTTGGAATGTGTGGAATTTCTAGAGATAATCTATTTTTATATTATCATCTTTCAGCAATTCATTTGTGTGATTGATTTATCAGATATGTTTTACAACAATGCTGATAAGTCATCAATATGTAAACACTGGAGTACTATTGAAAATGACTCACCTTGTCGTATCTTTTCATATTTTCAAAAATAGATTGGAAATGTCATTGAGAGATTTCGCAGTAAATTTACAAAACTTCATTTTTATGAATTTGTTTTACGATTTTTCCTGTTATACCTATCAAGGTTCTGAAAATAAATACCCTCTCGTATTGTGCTTTGTTCCTTTAAAGCAGAGCTGTGAGTTGACCACTGACATGGCACAAGATTTACCTCATTTGAGAGTTCTTGTTATTTCTATGCGAGACAGATTTTGAGAGATATTATAATATTCATAGTTTATGATAATTCTGATCTTCTCAAACTGGTCATGTACATAGTTTTATTCTAATAAAATGGTTATAAAAATTATTCTTCTGTTTTTGTTAAGACTAATATAAAATACATTTGGTTTGCAGCAAGCAACTAATATTCTCGGAGGAGTCCCTCACGCGCAAACCAGAAGAGGTGTTTGACATAATATGCAAGCTGGGAGAAGGATCCTATGGCAGTGTGTACAAGGCGCTGCACAAGGAATCCGGCCAGGTGTTGGCCATCAAGCAGGTTCCCGTGGACACAGACCTGCAGGAGATCATAAAGGAAATATCTATAATGCAGCAGTGTGACAGTCCTTACGTTGTCAAATATTACGGAAGCTATTTCAAAAACACCGACTTATGGGTTTGTATACCTACTTTTATTTTAAATACATACTTCTTTTTACCCATTACGCCGTGTCCTGTTTGGTTTATACCAAACTAACACAGACCCAGAGCTTGAAAATAGAGTATGTTTTCCTAATCATTGATATGATCACCAAGGAAATAATAACCAGAAAGAACATGGCCTACTAATAAGTTGTTGTTTCCATGGTGTCCAGTATCAACGATTAGGAAAAGATACTCTACTTACAAGCTCTGGGTCTTTGGTATAAATGCACCTTAAAGGATAAGTCATAGAGTATAATAATAATACTTAAAATAGAGTGGCAACTCGAGCGTTTTTTGTAGACTGGGTATACAACGCCATATTTTGTTCATCGTACTAAAATTACGCGCATGCGCGCTTTCAAATCTTATATTCAATTTTATCCTTAACTTATGAATATAAATAGTTTCAAAAATGACCTACTCTATTTCATCAGCAAATATATTTTAACGTAACATTTTAAACTTTTTTTACACATTCAAGATTAAAATGTTAAATTAAAACAAAAATATATCCATTTTAGAAATAGGTTAAGTCACTTTAAGAAACTATAAATATTCATAAGTTATGGACAAAATTGAATATTATGTCAGAGTGTTGATGAATATTTTACACTATATATATTTTATGAAAAGGAATTAAAATTTGAGATGTTATAATCCATTAATAAAACAATCCAATTAAATAAATTACATTTATTTATTTTTTATACTTAGTGCTTTTACATGATTTTTTTTTAAATAAAATTTATATCACGAGTGAAGACTTAAAGAAAATTATCACAAAACCTCCTATTTCTTGAGATTTGTTCATCACTCAGACCTTCCAATATTTAACCACAGATTTTGCATTAAATTACGAGACAGATCGTTCAAACATCGCTGCACTGATGAAAACAAAAAGCGACCTATATCGCAACACATGAATGAAAACAGGGAATAAAGCGTCCAAATATCATACAACGACACAAAAATAATATATTTACGAAAAATGAAATCACAAAACTTATCATATCAAGCTTCGAAATAATATAAAGAAACTGACACATGGTGAAAAAAATATAAACTCGCGGAACTAAATCAACAACTTCTTAACAACTCAATCAACAACTTCTTAGTAACCCAATCAACAGTTTCTTAGCAACAATCAACAACTTCTTAGCAACTCAATAACAGCTGTCATGCGGCTGCGCGGCTGTAGTTCCAATAATTTCCGAAAAAAAAGTTCTGGCTCAAGGACCATGAGGTGTCAAACTTATCTGTCAAATATATTGTCTATGGTTTCTATGGAAGTTTCACTACCGTGGGATAAGTAGAGAAAATGGCCCTCCACTTCTTTCTATCCAACCAAAATTCTTTCCATTTCACCGACACCCCATATCTTGTTTTACTTCTAACCTGCCCGTACTTGAGGAAGGATCGATGTGTTCAATCCATGTCATTCTTGGTTGGGCACGCTTTCTTACACCTTTCAGCCTTATAATTTTTTTTGTCATTCTGTTTCCATTCATTTTTTCCACATGCCCAAACCATCTTAACTTATTGACTCTCATCTTTGTCACAACTCTAATTTCCATACCATAGTCCTTTTTAATATTCTCATTCCTTTACATATCCCAGAAAGTCTTTCCACATATTCTTTATAGAGCTCTCATCTCTACTGCATTTATACTATATTCTTATTTTTTCAAACATATCCACGTTGCACATCCATACATCATTGATGGAAAAAGGATTGTGCTATGCAGTATTAGTGATAAATAGCGTCTATGTGAATAATTGCAGATTGTTATGGAATATTGCGGTGCTGGATCCGTATCGGATATCATGAGGCTGCGGAAGAAGACCCTGAGTGAAGACGAGATAGCCACCATCTTGTGTGACACCCTCAAAGGGCTAGAGTACCTTCATTTACGTAGGAAAATACATAGGGACATCAAAGCTGGCAACATTTTATTAAACTCTGAGGGCCACGCTAAGTTGGCGGACTTCGGAGTCGCCGGGCAGTTGACCGTGAGTATGACATACAATTCCTAATTCAACAATATGACAAAATATTATAATATTGAGATTCACTACATTTTGCCCGCCAATATTGGTTGATTATGCTGTATATTTTTAAAGAAAAAATATCAACTAATGACTCTAACGATTCATTACTAATTTTCGATTTTTTAATGGAACAAACCACTTACGGCTTACGACCGTCTTCTACTGTTATTTCTATTATTATTAAATTTTGTAAGGAGTATTTTTCCATATAGTTAAACATTTTTGTTAACAGCTGGCGGAACTTATTGCCTGAGGCAACTTTTTCTAGCCAACCGGTCCTGTTCAATATAAGACTGGTCAACCCTGGATATATATTTTAAGTGAAAAACATTTAAAACAATTCTTACCCAACCTGGAATGGAACCCAAGATTTTTTTATCAAAGTTACCGCGTATACCACTAGGCTACAGATGTCGGAATAATAATTCAATAAAAGGATGGTTTTTTTGGAGATTTGTTAATTATAACTAGATTTGAATTTTAGTTAGTTGTATTTATGAGATGATTCTCTCTCCGTTAGATTAGACTTCTCTCGAGGATACATATTCATCTAAAGTACAAAAATATAAAAGAAAATTACAAAAATTGAACTGAATTCGTAAAATATATTCTCCAATACGTGTGATTATCATATAAGTATAGCAAATTGAAGATTGCTTATACTGAGTTTTAAAATCCAGAAAAATCTAATTTCAATATTGCAAAAGTTTTTGAATTTAACCTTTTCACTTAGTTCATGCATTTTATTTTGGTTGTCTTGTTTACTATGGTATCAAGCTACACTTAATGACAGTACACATACTGCTTGCTCTGTCTCTTTCATTATTTTACAGCAGTGAAAGAGATATACATAGAATACTTCGTACTTTTCTCAAAGAATACTGCGTTCGTGGTGATACGACCGCTTTTCTTTTCTAGGAAATTATAGATGTGATGAGTTTGATTTATTGTACATTATAAAATTCAATTGTTTCAGGATACAATGGCCAAACGCAATACAGTTATCGGCACTCCGTTTTGGATGGCGCCCGAAGTAATACAAGAAATAGGACACGATTGCGTCGCCGATATTTGGTCTTTAGGAATAACCGCTTTAGAAATGGCTGAAGGAAAACCTCCGTACGGGGACATACATCCCATGAGAGCAATATTCATGATACCATCCAAACCTCCACCCTCGTTTAGAGAACCCGACAAATGGTCTTCTGAGTTTATAGATTTTGTCAGCTTGTGTTTAGTAAAGAATCCCGAAGAGAGAGCGACGGCTGGGGATTTATTACAACACGAATTCATTGGTCAGTATATTTTTACCAATGATTCTATAATTGTTATTTTTTATATCTGTAACAACAAACCAAAAATTCAAAGTATTGTTTATCTTTTCTAATGATAATATGTATAGTGGAAATAAAATACGCACTAAACGCCAAAAATGAGTTGAGTATGAGGAAATGTTCTATAAACCATTGTCAATAGCATAAATATTGCACTAAGTCTATATCGATGATCTAAAGGCGTAAAAAATCGGCGTAAAAAAAGGCGGTATCCCTTCCTCTCCTACCCGTTCCCGTCCTTCACTTTTCAATAGCATGTATTATAATCTATAAGATAGGATACATTAATTGGCGATGTAAAAACAAATTGTTACTACCTATTACTGTAAAAACACATATTAGCTGTTGTATCTTTTAAAAAGAATAAAAAAAAAAAAAAAAAAAAAAAAACACATCCACAAATCATCATAGTACTATGTCTATTTGGGGGAAAAATCAGTTTTATTAGATTATCTCAAAATGAAGTTTTTGGCGTTTAGTGCGTATTTTATTTCCACTATACATATATACACTAATCATAAAAATTTGTTTTTCAATGCACAAAAACAGAAAAAAAAAATTATTTGACTAAACAAACTATTGTTCTCAAGCAATAACTTTATTGTATTGATATTAACGTAACACAGATATTTTGTAATTTAAAACGATGTTATAACATTTTTTTACTCAAACAAAAGACTTTGAAAATGGCTTGTCACGTTCTTCACAAAAAAAGTTAAAAATTCTGTCTGAGCAATATAATGTTTTCAAAATTATTGCGACCAATATGTAAATATTTTTATTTTTTTTACATTGTTTTTGGGTAGTCCATATGCAAATACGTTAAGTCTTATTTATAAGTCATTTTTGTAAAAATTGTGATTTATAATTTTATTGTTCCAAGGCCTTCATTTTAAAATTAAGTGTAAGAAACATCTTCACCTTGCAATACCATCTTAAACTTTAGGCAAGAGATAAACGATATCACAGTAAACCATACATTCCTCCTTAGTAAAACTATCTACAAGGAGAAATTTGACAGTAGGGAAAGTTATTGCATTGCAAAAGGTCTCTAACCCGAGCTAATGGAGGTTGTAAGCCCTCTAGCCCTACTGCCCTTGACCTGACAGATTAAGTGTCTGTTGAAATTAATCTAATACTATGGTTTGATTTACCCTAGTTATCAGAAACAATCCATTCTCCAATCCGAAAGGATTATAAACCCCGTATTGGCATTACAGTACCCTACATGCCAAACGGATTGATGTCAACGTTATCCACTGGGGATGGTTATCCAATGGCTTTTTTTTTTTTTTTTCCTGATACCCTCTAGTGCTTTCTTCACGTCAACTATATTAGTTCATTGTGAATGGATTTGCTGTTAGAGGTCACCCCACAGTCCGATCTCGCGGATGAATTTTAGGATCTTTTGTGGGCTGGTTTCTTTGATTTGAGTTTGATCAGAGATGTGAGATCCAATTATTTTGTTTCTGGTCTGCATCAGTGGTCCGCAGTCACATAGCAGGTGTAATGGCGTTTCATGTTCATCTAGGCAGAATCTGCATAGATGCATGTCCATCAGTACTTAGATGTTTATTCAATCTGCAATGTCCAGTCAGTGCTCTGGTTAGAACTCTGATGTTTTCTCTATTTAACGCAAGGATTTTGTCTGATCTCTTTTTTATAAAGCCATCTATTAATGATTTGGCATGTTTTTGTCCGGGTATGTTTTCCCAGTTTTGCTTTGCTTTTTCCAGCATATTATTGTATAACATTGTTTTTAGAACAGTGTTGGCTAAGAAGCAGCGGGGTTCTGGTCCAAATGTTTTGGTGTCAGCCCCCATGTTTGCAAGTTTGTCCGCTTCTTCATTACCTTTATGGTTTGAGTGTCCTGGCACCCATCTTAGAACAACTTTGTTGTTCTTTCCTATTGTGAGTTTGCTAAGTGCTATAGTACAGTTTTGTACTGTAGATGAATTTATTTTACATGAGTCAAGGGCTTTGAGCGCTGCTTGACTGTCTGAGTAGATATAAATTGTTTTGTGTCTGTAGTTTCTTTTTAGGTTTTCATAGACACATATTGTTATGGCACATATTTCTGCCTGAAAAATGGTTGTAGTTTGTCAGAGGTGTTTGTACATCTTGACTCTGGGTGTCAGTCCGTACACACCCGAACCAACTCCGCTTTCCTTTTTGGAGCCATCAGTGTACCATATTATGGCACCGTTGGTTTCCTGATACCAGGTGTCAGATAATTCGTTCCTGGTTTGGATTTCGATTTTATAAAGTTTTTCGAATTTATAGACATTCATAATTCTTTGTCTTTGGGTATACTTAAAAGGTTATCCTCTTCAAGTTCCGTTATTAAGTTAGATTTTGTTGGATAGTTATGTTTTTGGCTCAATCCATTATTCTAATGTGTCTAATCATTCCTTCCTTCGCTGCTTTTTGCAAATGCAGATGAAGTGGTGGTAGATAACTTCATCATACTTATCCAATGGCATGCTTTCCAGGGACAAATGTGGTGGGGATCAAAAATGCTTGTTTGAGACCAAATCAATTCCTGAGCATATCATAGACACCTAATAATGGCGTTCTAAAGATGTTTCTATAGAGTGAAACAATTTAATCTATGAATTCTTTCTTGAATTTGATTAAAACAGTTGTAATGTTGCCAGTAAGATAAATAATTTGAAAATTTTGTTTAGGAGCTGCAAAACCACCTTCAATACTTAGTCAGATGATAGCTGAAGCCCATCAGTTAAGAGAGAATCAAGTTTATAGACACATGGCTGCAAACGCTGCTCAGATCAAACAGACACGACCAGATGAATATGTAAGTATTCTTCTTTTTCCATTTTATAGGACTTGATTTTTCTATTTTTTCATACTACTAGCTATTCTGGTGCACTCATCTCATAACATCTTTATTGTCATTGTGATATTCACTGCCAAAGTAGATGGAGGCAATGCAACTGCTATTGATCAATTGGAATTTGTCGCTTTTACCTAAAAATATTTATTTTCAGCGTTATAATGCCCCTTAAGTAAAAGAACATGTTTATTTCGAACGAACCTTTTTCGTAAATGCCCATTCTGTTTCTAGATTCGGCTGTGTGTTTATTTAGTATAAACGCACCCTAATATCTCTTATATTGCCCTTGCTTGAAATCGATATACATAATTAAGATGAAAATTTGTATTCTGTGTGTGTGATAGGACGAAGACAAGGATTGTGGGACGATGCGTTCAACATCGGGGGGAGTTGAGGAAGGTGGGGACTGTGGTACCCTTGTGCCAGGTAGGGGCGGTACTCTAATACCCGAACATCCACCTGACCTGGGGACCATGGTCATCAATAGTGACTCGGAGGAGCAGACTATGAAAAGTGAGTTTACTCTTATGCTTATGGCAAATCTTCAATAATAAACATCAGTTGAAATGATAATCCTGGCGCCTCGTCCTAATATGGGACATGGTGCCCTTTCTCTAAAAATTCGGACCATCTAGAAAATATAAATTTTTTACATTGTCCCTGTAATGTTTACTGAAAATTCAGAAAAAGATACAAGCAAAAAACAATTGTTTTGCCAAAAACTATCGGGTTTTTTAATTATAACGTAAAATTGTTTTCTCGTAGGACATGATACGGGGACATGTGACAATCAGCGTCCCAAATATCGTCCTCTATTTTTGGAACATTTCGACAAGAAGGAGCCGGATCACATAACCATAGAAAATAACAGCAGCAATGCGTCGGGCGTGATGGATCCGGACAACGACGGTGGCACTCTGTTGGGCCCGCTCACACCTAGTCACATCATGAACAATAGCAACACCAACATCAATAACAACAATCACAATAGCAATATGGCGATACACAGGAGCGATATGGACAACATGCCCGGACACATTCATCACGGGCATCCAATGGAATCTCAGCATAATTATCAAATACACAATAAAAGGTAAATCTAAACAATTTTTTGTGGATCTCTCCACTTTGTCTGTCTAACACCCCGATTCCCTATCAGTTCTGCTAAAGCTTAAGGTAGACTCCCACGCTATGGCAATATCGCCATATAGTTGTCAATTTTCTATGATCGTAGCGTGTGACTAGGCTATGTTGCGCTGACAGTCATTGATTATTATTACAAAATCTATGTAGCATAGAAATATGGCATTAACTCCATAGCGTGGGAGTCTACCTTTAGTACCACAGCCTGTAACAGGGATTAGTGTAATTCCTCAACTCAGAAAAACTATGCAGTAACTTAGCTGACCTATCGAACTTCATCCCGCCTTGAAGTCAATAAAATATTGCGGGTCATCATAACATAGCTAACATACATGAAAAAATCAAAAGTTATGTGGATATAATATTATGAATCTGTTATTTCAAAAGCACTAAAACTCGCCCATTTCTATATTTATATTAGATGTCTATATTGAATTTTCATCTGTATTACCTGACTTTTTTGTAAGAAAGCTTGAAAGAAATTTTATCAATAATCTGCGTACCATTGCGCAATGTTTTGAAACTCGAGATAAATAAAAATTGTGTTGGTATGGAATTTTTCACAGATGGCGCTGTTGTTTTTAGGAAGCCCTTTCCATACTAACATAAATATTATATTTCATACTATTTTCCATCCATTTTTTGATTTTTTAATAGTTATTCTGTTATCCTAAGTGGAGAAGAATCTAATAAACTAAACGTGATAAAAATCTGTTCAGCCGATCTAGAGTTATAAGTGTTCGCACTAACCCGACTTTCTTTTATATTATAGGTAGATAGTTGTTAACAAGTTATAAAAAAAGCTTGAAAAAAGTACCATCAAAATTTTTCGTACGTAACAATAAGTATGTATGTTTAATTTTAATCATTACCGCCATCTGTGGCAAAATAGGGAAAACATTGATAAATAGAATATTTCTACCAAAATATCAATTTAACAGACATTTCCCTATTTCCCCAACAGATGGCGTTGGCAGTACCGGTGCCGGATCCGTTCCATACTAACTTCATTATAAATTTTATATAATTTCTTATCCATTTATTCAACTTTTTATTAGTTATTCTGTTATCCGGAGCGGGGAAGAATCCAATAAATCAAACATCGTAAGAATCTGTTGAGCCGATCTCGAGTTATAAGTGTTCGCACTAACCCGACTTTCATTTGTATTAGAGATTGTAAGTGGTACACAAACATTGAGGACTAAATAGATACTTATTTGTATTGATGGTTCCAGGTTAGAGTCAAACGACACGAAACAGTCGGTACAGCAGCTGCACAATCACTTGCCAGCACAGCAGCCCCACCCTATCAACTGCCATCAGCACGACAACAACCCGCCCAGGTTCCAGAGGAACTTTGTAGACACCTCTGATTTTGAATTTGTGAGTATTGGCAAATTTTCTCTCTTATTAATATTATCACTCATTATCGGAATTTAACCTTTGGATTACACTAACTTCCAAGGCACTAATTTTGACAAGTTGTGTGAAAAATTAAGAAAACTTTTCGATCATAATAAACTGGATTTGGTTCGAACTAAAATAAGAATGTTCCAAAATTTAATAATCAAGTACACATGAATGGGATGTTTTTTTTCCTTTTTGTACCGCTAGAGGCGCCCTTTCTAATCCGGTCTATTGTCAAATTCAGTGTTGCCAACGCGGGCGATTTACTTCTATTTGGGCTATTTGGAACGAGAATATGCGACGAATAATCTAAAAGGCGACAGGTAGCCACTTGGGTTACTTCCCTTTTAGCGAATTTTCACCTTTCGGATACTAAATGACCTTTTTTTAGTGAACTCCCACCTCTCTTCGGATACTAAAATTTTCGGAATGACCGCATACCAAATTTTCAGTTTGGCTACTTTGCGTATGAAAAACGGCGTTGGCAACACTGGTCAAATTAACGTTTATAACCTCAACCATATGTTTAGAATAATCATTGTACATTTCTTTTTACATACTATTACAAATAAAATAATTGTTTATCTTATTTTATTTTTACATACTTACCTAAATACAAATGAAAAAATACCGTAACAGAAAACAAGAAGATACAGAACAGCACTGCAAATCCACCCTTGAAGACAAATACATACCTTGTTAATTAATGTTAACTGTATTATTTTGTTTGTGTGTAGTGTAAAAGGACACACTATGGTTTACCTCCTAGAAAAAGCCACTTTTGCAATCATTCATAATTAAAACGTTAAATTGTTTAATTGAGAAAAAAAAGAGAGGAGATATATTAGCATAATATTCATCAGTCAATGCTAGATGCTTGGAGGAATTATTATATATGGAGAGATTGACAGCTGAGTTTTGTACGAGAGCAAGTGATGCCACTAGAGGGGGTGTGAGGAAATACTGGCGGCCATCTTGGTTGCACCATATTTCAACAATTATTTGAAATATCTGGTGTATTTGACTTAAATTAATCATCTCTTCAGTTTAAGGAAAGATTTGAAATAAAGTTCACCAAATAAAACCAACATAACATTAAATCATCACAATTTAATATGAAAAAAAACTGTAATTAAACTTTAAAAGAGTAATAATATGTCTACTCGTAAACGTAGTTATTAACAACAAAACACTAAAAAGGAGATCCAGCAACATATTCGTTAAAACAGAGAATATGTTCCCGTAAGTTCAATTAAGATGGCGTCGTAATTCATTTTTCCCCCCGACCCCGCGCCTTAAAAGTTTTACCAATGAATCCATCCATAACCATAGATTCATCCAAGGCTAGATGGTATGTTTGACAGCTGTCATAATTTGACAATAGACCGGATTAGAAGCGCTGCCACCTAGTGTGTATTGTCGGAAGCTCCCTAGAAAACCTCCCCTTACTAAAATTGGAGGTACTTATTTTAGTTAGTGCGTACTAAAATTGAAATAGAAAACGAGCGTATAAAGTTTTCTAATATAATATTCTTAGTGTTTTTGAAAATACAAAACTTTTCGAATGTTACCTTATAGCGCAGTTTGAATTCGAACGAAAGGCAGGGTCTGTCAGGTCTAGACATGTATTTCAAATGAAACACACACAAACAATACTTAGTGACCCCACTCAGGGGCATAGGTAGGCAACAAAAAGCTCGCCACTGCACTCGATATTGCACATGTTTATGACCTCCTCCCACACCATTTCCAAATCCCTCAACTTTTCTTCGAAGGAACGGATCATGGTATCTGGGGTCTCCCTCATCCTCAGGACCCTGATGGGAGGAAGAACGGTGCTCCCCTTAACCAACTGTCATTTGGCATCCTTTACACATGTCCCAGCCGTATTCACCTACTTTTCATAATGAAGAAGTCGGGCCTCCGCTGGGTGCGGCAGTGTATAGCGTCGTTTATATATGGTGGTACCATCATACCCGAAATTCTCTTTCCCTTTCTTTCAAACGTACAAACTTTTTTTTTTATTAATTAGGCATTCCACCCATCGTGCCTGGGCTTTAATGAGGTGCCAAGACACAGACTGTTGTGTTTAAAGATGAAACACCATTCTAAAATTATAATTTTTTAAATTTTAAATTGTTTTTTTGAAAGTGACTGCTTTCTTTAGATGGGAGAGAATTTTTAAATTTCGGGTGGTTCAAATTTCATGTTCATTTTATCAATAATATTTTGATCTCCAATATTTATGATGACTATTTTGTTTTCAGTTAAAATTTTTAACCTACGAAGAACTGCAAGAGAGAATGGAGAATTTAGATTCAGAAATGGAACGTGAAATAGACGAATTACATAGAATGTATCAAAGCAAGAAACAACCAATACTAGACGCCATGGACACCAAGAGGAAAAGACAGCAGAACTTCTAGTTGGCATTCTTCCCACTCTCCGCGGCGGGGGGAACGGTGCGGCGTGCGTGCTAGTGATACACCGCACAACCTACTAACCATAGTCACTTATTGGAAGCAGATTCACAGTGAAGACGACAATTTTTCGATTGACGGAACAGCAAATGTACTAAAAGTCGTTCCCTCAATTTTTTTCGTTTGCGCTGTGTTGTCTGCGTATAATACCTAATAATAATATTATTTATTTGAAATAATCAATATTGAAATTTACGACGTGAAGAAGTGCCATGTGCGTTTTTTCCTTATAATATTTCAGTTCAACTTTAATGGTCCATTATAGTATCCCGTAACATTGAATGCGCACTATTTTTTGATGCGTTATACTCTCATACGGGGACTGTATTACGATTGGTGCTTCCCAAATATTATTTTCTCAAAATTAAAACCATTGAAAACCAAATTTAAAATTGTATCTAATCGCTCTAATACTTATTTTGTTTTCTAAATTCTTGCTGAATATATATAGATGTAGATTTGTCCATTCATGATCTATTCAACTCAAATTTGTAGGTTTTTTTAGATTATATTTCTATAATCCCAACGCACAACTATGTGAGCTAAAAACAGTTTTTCAAAGTCAGAACTAGAATCATTAACCCTTTCTGGAGTGTTTCACTAGCATTAAATGGTTATCTTTCAATGAAGGCCTTGGAGCAATAGGACGACTGTTCTTAAGAAATTACTTTATTGTATTGATATTTTATGTTGTGTAATACAGTGTTCCGCAAACTTTTTGTGTTCAAGGTACACCTACCAAATCAAGAAATTTCAGAGGTTCATCAACGAATTTTTTGAGATTCCCCCTCCCCCCTCCAATTAAACCCACCGTAACATCCCCCTTCCCTAACCATGTTGTATATATACCTACCGCAATTCGCATAAGTATTGTTACCGAATTACAACAGCATGCTTTGAACGCAGGGATACTTAGGCTTAGTTTCATCGTCGAATTTTTTTTTATTTTAATATCCGATCAGTGTCCAAGAGAAATGGTATCTGAGGATGCATTTCGTACTCAGTCCATAGGTTGCAGGTCACACTTAGGAAAATAAAACTTTTCTGATAATAGCTCCAAGGGTTTCATGATGTGTGGAAACATTTCATTAAGAACCTACTACCTATCATTAACAGCATGCCTGATCTACACATACTTAGCGCGAAAGCTTTCAATTTTGTCTAGAGACGTCAAAAATTCCTGTCTTGCATTTTCTGTAGAGCTCATTGGAATGAGCGAATATGTCCGGTAGTTGTCTGCCTACTGTTTATACAAGTTTTACTACCAATTTTTTTCTTTTGAACAAAGAAGCCAATTCTGAACCATTTACCTCTAAAAACACTTTGGTCTCATTTTTTCGCGGCACACCAACCGACAACCACGGCACACCGTTTGCGGAACACTAGTGTAATACACACACAGGTCAAATATCTTTATAGCGAATACCGAAGTAACCAAATTTCCAGTATAACGAATCGTCAATTTGTCCCCGAAAAACTTACATATAAAATGTACTGAACCAAAATTCGTTTTAACAAAGTCAATCTTAGTATAGCGAACCTTTTTTGTTTTAAAAATTTTTAAATCATGTTACAATTAGGCAAAAAAATGTTTCTAAGTCACCTGTGACCAAGCAGGACCTGTTCCTGCGAAACTAGTCAGGTAAATAAATATTGTGGAATAACAAATCAATTGTTTTATTTAAATTATTGCAAAAAAATTTCTCCGACTTCAGTTTGTCCTTGGCATTAACGACTTCATGGTGTTTGCCTAACATATTTTCTTCACGTGATTGATAAATCCTTGAAATTTGTTTATGTTCTCACTTAATAATAGCAATAATAGTTTATTTGACATCAGTAGGTATAATATGGCGACACAAAAAATTTAAAACGTATCATTTCCTATATATCTAGTACTGTATAACGAAATTTCATTAAACGAAATATTTTTTATGGTCCCGTGAAGTTCGTTATACCGGGATTTGACCTGTATTTTGTAATTTAAAACGATATAGTTAGCAACAAGTTTGAAAATGACTTGTCATGTTTTTCACAAAATTAAAAATTCTCTGAAAAATACATTGTTTTCAAAACTATTGAAATCAATGTCAAAAATTTTTTTTGGGTAGTCCATAGACAAATACGTTAAGTCTTATTTACTAGTCATTTTTGTAAAAATTGTGGCTTGTCATCTTATTGCTACAAGGCCTTCAACCTATGTGTACTCTTGCAATAATTTATTATGAAATCGATTTGTATGCCTTGAATACTCTACTTTTTGTATAAATATATTAAGTATTGTAATATGGAGATATATAAAATATTTTTTATAGATTTCAGTATATTTTACACAGTCAGATCTATGATATTTTCATACTTACATAAACAAATAAAAATATAGGCATAAGAACAAACATATTTAATAGTCCTGTATCATTTTTTTTATATCTACACTTTTTAATTTCTTTCTTCATTATTTTTCTGCATTTAGAGAAGTAGGTTGAAATCTCGCAAATATTTTTTTCATGTATAAATCAAGATTCAACTTTCGATTCAAATTATTGATGTTTTGTTTAGAAACAATCGTTTCACCAAAGTTTTGATGAAACAAATTGTGCCATTTTATTCAAGAAATTCTACTAACTATTTCATTAAAAAAATATAAGTGAAAATGTCATTCACGCCTTCTTTTTTTTTAATATTATTAAAATAATTGAACCGTTTTTGAGCCGGTTTTTGTAAGCCCTGCCATTATCGCTAATGAAAATTTGGCATATTTTAACTCTCTGCACTGTATAGTCTTAAAATTTTATGCGTAAAACCAAATTATTTTTAGAGATCTCAAATGTTTTATTTTTTTAATATTCACAATGATGCATTTATATTGATGAGTCAAATTTTATTTTTGTTATGTTACGGTTAATTAAGATTTTTGTCAATCAAGCGTCCCTCCCCCCCTTTCTTGTTTTGCAATATAATATTGTAATCAATTGCATTTTATCTAGTAAATATGGTGCAAATATATTATTTTCTTAAATCAGGCTACATTGATTGATGAAATTTTAATGTAAAAGGTAAAATCTGCGAAAATAAGTTTTAAGATTCAATTTGAAGTGTCCAAGCAAGAAATTACATTGAAAGTGTAGGATTTGTTTTTTTTTAATTCTAATTACATTATTTTTGAGTGACGTGTCAAGCATAAACTATCATCAATGGGTGCTATAATTTCATGCTGTACGCTGCGTAATTTGCTAGAATCTTGATGGCAAGATTTGAGGACCAGACAAAAACGTTCGGCAGTTTATTTTATATATTCAATTGCCGATGATCGCTCTTTGCTTTATTTTATTAATTTGTAAATTCTGCAAATATGCTGAAAAAATCTAATCTGCGACGTTTATCCACAAAAAAGTTCAGGCTTAGAATGAAATACGTAGATGAAAGTAGGTATATATCTTTTTGATTAATGATTCCGCAATCCTTAACATACAAAACTGAAATTTATGTTTTATTGAAGAATGAACTTCAAATTGTTTTGTTTTGAGTAATTTTCTCCGTTCTGGAAAGTCTCTTAATTTTTTCTCGATCCATTACTCAAAATACGTAAGTTATATATACGTAAGTTGCTGAAAAATTTGTGTCTCATTTATCTAAATACGATTTCTTTTCAGGGTTATAAAAGGAAGGAATGCTATTTCCAAAAAAGCTACAACAAAAATAAGAGATGAACTTTCTTTTCGTACTCTATAATCAAAAAAGATTTGATGACATTTTGGATGGTTGTATATAAATTAAATACCATCATTTTTTTTTAATTTCTGTAGTTTGGATTGTAATTTAAAAAAAAAATTGAAATTTTGTAAATATGTTGTGAATCTAAAAGCATTTTATTTCTTAAAACTATTATTATTGGCTATTTTGTAAACGTTGGAATGTTCGTTTAGGAATGTTGTAGTATACAAGTTTAGTTATTTACGATGGAAAAGTGTAGGTAATTCTGTTCCTTATTATATTGTTAAAATGTAAAATTTAAGAAAAAAATAATAATATAGATTAATTGAACAGGAAAAGAACTGACCTAGTGTTAGTAAAGTATGTAAAATGTAAACATTTAAAGTCATATCTTGGATTATTGCCATAACTAAAAAAAATAAAATATGTGATTTGGTTTATAACTAATATTTATTTTAGCTTTTATCAATTTTATACTTGCAAATATTCTTTGTTATTTTAGAAATTTTGGTGATTAAAAAATTATTTGTAAAAAAAAAATTGTAAATATAATATTAATGAAATTATTTAATCATTCAATCTAGTTGATTTGTATTTCCTTTTGATAAGATAAGATGTGTTTTTAATCAGAATAACCTTTTGCTAAACTCGATCATTATCTTTTTTTTTTTATCACTTGGATCAATAATTATTCTATATGTCCGAGGTAAACTATGTGGTTTCAAAATATAGCAATATAACGGATTTTCTTTTCCTAGTGCTCTTGTCAAAAACTCCCAATGTCGGCAATTTTCTCTATCCTGGGTTGCTCGGAACGCTCATTCCTCGAACCACCTTCTTCGATCTGGCATAAAACAAATCTAGAAAATTTCTAGATTCATGTGACCATTTTTTCAGGACTAGATCTTAAAGAATATGTAACAACTAATGACTCCAATAATTCATTACAGATGTTTGATTTTTAAATGGAACAAACCACTACGGGCTTACGACCGTCTTCTACTGTTATTTCCAACAAAGTCAATAGGCAATAAAGATGAGACGACATTAACAAAAATGCATATAGTCATATCCTGGCGCCAAATACATGACAGCAGTCGCAGTCTTTAAATTTGGTTGCTCTCTTGTTCTGAATAATTTCCAACTTTTATCTCTATATTTCGTTAAAGATTTTTCGACATGTTGAGAATTCTCATCATTAGGAGTTTCGGAGACATTAACACCTAATGGCGAACGTTGTTAACGTAAAGTGATCACACTAAGCCAGCCTTCATAACAACAGTAGAAGACGATCGTAAGCCCGTAGTGGTTTGTTCCATTTAAAAATCGAACATCTGTAATGAATTATTGGAGTCATTAGTTGTTACATATTCTTCTAGAAAATTTATTAGGTACTATTTCTCATACTAAGACCGCAGAAGAAGATTTCTCTTTTAGTATCAATAATGCAACCAAGCACAAGCTATCGAATACTAATTCTCAAAAAAAAATTTGAATTTCATTGTGTGTTTATGCAAAAAGTTGACATGTTTTTACAAAAAGAAATAATGATGCTTCGTATGCTATTTTGTAATACATAAAATAACCTCAACTTGTAGAAAAGAAAAGCGTCCGTAACACTAGGAACGCTATATTCTTTGAAACTAATACAAAGCATTCTATATTTATCTCTTTCACTGCCAGTAAAATAATGAAAGCGGGAGAGAGACAGTGTAATCTTGACGTTTAGTGTCAATTAGCGTAGCTTGGATACCACAGTAAACAAGATGCCAAAAAGGGTTAAATTCAAAAAATTTTGCAATATAAGTTAGTATCTACCTAATAATAATTTTTCTTTGCATAATGGCTGTTTAATTGGCTGTCCGCTTTTCTAGTAAACCATTTCATTACAAATAATCATTAGATCTCAAATGACAAAAAAAGATCACAGTAATCTATGTAAAAATTTGTCTTTACTCCAGTCAAGATAAAATCACAATCAGCCTTGAAGAGGTTTTATTTTTTAATTTCAAATTTAAACTATCCCAAATGATTTTTTTTTTAATAACTAGTAAAAAAAACGATTTACATATTTTGTGATAAATGACGAACAAAATTAATAAATAATTATGTATTGAAAATGTATTTTGTGATATTACAAAATTATGAAAATAAATTTAAATACCTAGTTGTTTCTTTTTATATACAAGCAGATTTGACAAATGTCAATTTCGAGTGTTATTCGTAAAATAAATTTCCCTGTTTGTCATGGAGTGCAGATCGCTGTTATGTGCAATTGGGCAACATTGGATTGTACATTGATGTTTCCCTTCCCGGCCAAACTGGCCCTTGGTGTCGGTTTGGCAGCCATAAAGGGATCATCACACCCGTGGTAAACATGGAAACTTATTTTACAGAAAACTCTCTTATATTTTCCTTGGCAGTTTTCAAATCTGTTTGTTATATTATGTACCAGATTAGTTATTAAGAATAAATCAAATCAAATGAACTTTGTGTTTTTAATTAAACCTAAAAAAAAAATCTGCGATTAGTTTCCTCGAGCCAAAGTTTTGAAGAGTCGTGATCTGGAAAAACAAAGGCCTGCTGGTAATAAGTTCCGCCAGCTATACTGACACCTTTTGTATAGAAAAGTTTTATATTATATTATAAAATAACCTCAACTTGTAGTTTATTTTCAATGCTGTCCAAAACCCACCTCCTGTAAGTCTTAAGTATGCAGATATTAAATAGAATGCTCTGGGGCTCGAGCCATATAAATTAAAGTTGACACTAACAGCTTTTTAAGTTGGCACCATGGAAACGTTGACACAGCAATACTTTTGGCGGCCATTTTGTTGCGCTTGACTCGAGCCCCGATCACTTCAAAAAGGCTAAATGCATTCCTCATCATATAATCACCAACTTCACACTATATTATTTGTATAATGCCGACCTTAGTAATTTAGTTGTTAGGACACCAAAATTCTTAATAAGGTCAGAATTTTTCATGCAAAAAAATTAAGAACAGAGAAAGAATAAAATTACGAAAAGTTTCAGGTTGGATTTTTTATTTGTAACAAATTTAAATTGATACAAAACAATGGACATGTAAACCCATATGCACATACACTAGTATTGAAAAAAAAAATGTGATTATTAAAATATTAGACACTAATTAACAATAAATTAATAATTTTCAATAATGCCTTGAGCATAATATATTAACTTTTACATTTCCTAATTAGTTAAAATGTCCGTACCAACGTCTTCCCATAACCGGATAATACAACCTTGCTATAATTTTAAAAAAGATCATAGGGGGGGAAAAAGTCAACATTTTTAAAATAAGGATTTGTTCTAAGAATAAAATAGCAAATCACTAAAAAAGACTAGGATATAATAAATAACATTATACCAAATATATAATTTTGGGACACATTCTATGCAATGATAAGAAATTGGATCGGATCGAAATTCAATGAGTAAGAAAACTGTTCCGGATAGCTGACATCAGGGAGAACCTGACTTAGCACTTTGAGGGGAAAAATAAAAAAGTTTCACAACGCAAATATACTTATTGGGTCACTAATTAGTTGGAATGGCTGCATATTTTAGATAAAAATTCTAGGAATTCTTCGAGTAGGTACAAAATTTATAGAATTAATGTTAACAAAAATATATTTGCATCAGAACAGCTGCACAAAAATAACTTTAATTTTGGTATTGAATAAGAAGAATTGAAAAGATGCTTCCTAGAAAATAATACATATATATATATATATAGCTAATAATTATGAAACACAACTTCTAGAAACACTAATAAATTGAAATTATAAAACAATGATTACTTACGCAATAAAATTTGGAACAATTTTTCTTTTAATTAGGTCACATTTTTGTTTATGAGGTACAAAAAAATCATGAAAGATAATCTTAACTATAAATATTTACTGTGCTAGACAAGTACTTCTTCGTCTTTCGTTATTTATTTGGGGCGGAGTCTAATTTAATTTACTTGAATGGTTTCTTTATCTTTCATCTGTCTCTTTTCATCTTGTTGTTTTGAATGATTATAAAAAGCGAGAGAGTAAAAACACAATTGAATTACAGCCGGTTTAAAAAAAAAAGCGACTAAAGAACTTTTAAAATTTAAAGTCTCCTTTATGCTGATGTGTTTGATAAAAAATATTCCCGCTTACTTCAGCTAAAGTTTGAAATGTCAAATAAATATTTGACAGTTGGTAGTGTGTTTGTATCTATAGACTTTAGAAAAAGGTTTCTAAATTAAATACCTATATGAGAATGATTTGGTACATTTGAAAAATATTTCGACCTTTTTTCAAATGAACAGCATTATTGCAAGGGTAAATTGGAAAGTAAATTTTATTATTGCAGAGTAAATTTCATAGGTAAGAAACTGCTACCTATTAAAATTTTTGAGGAAACAGGTTTGTAAAAAATAACCAACAATCATTTGTTGAAATCTAAAAAAAAAGATTAGGAACGTACATAATGTCTTATTGTTACAATATTCCCTTTTGTGACCCCACTAAGGGGCATAGGGCACTAGGAGGCAATCCCCTTGTAAAAAAACAATGCATTATAAAGGAGAAAATCTGTTAAATAAAGGGACTCTTTGTTAAGCTGTCGAAATGGTTGAATGAAAAACTAAATTGAATATGGGATTTATGTTGGTAGTACCTAAACATTAGATGCCTCTTTAAATTTTTTAATTTTACAATAATGATTTCCATAACTGCAATCAGCAACCAATTTGCAATTAAATGCAAAAAAAAAGTAATTCATATTTGCAAAATGCTCAAATTATACTTTAGTACCTACAATAATTAATTTGGCTTCCAAACTAATTTCAAAGAAGGTAAAATAGTTTGGAAAATTGGACAATGATACATTGATTGAAACACTTAATTTCAAATTAAATAATGTACCTAGTAAAAATAAAAATAAATTTAATTTAAATAAAAGTAAACTAAAAACCTAGTCACAGCTGTGCGAAATTAATTTGTGTATGCAAATCTGCATTAAAAAAAATCGTACAAATTTTTATTCATAATTTTTTGCTAACATTGAATTTTTTTTCTTATGATTCGGTTGAGTCTTCCAATATTGTGTGTGACATGCTAAGTAACAGTTTACGCTACTGAAGAACATAAATAACTACTCAGCACATGGACAATGTTGCTTTATGATCAGCACTAATATTTGTACAATGCTTTTTATCAAAGAAAAATGAGCGACCATACAGCTAACTTTTAAACAACAGCAACCATAATTTTATTCTGTTCTTCGTTGTCATTTTCATTATTTCGGGCACTAATAAGAAAATTGCATTGTTTTTTCATTCTATGTCACGTCAAGTATTTTCATTGTTTAAAGGTTGTTAATAAAATTAAAAAGCTTCATGTTCTCACCACTTTCCAACAGAATCTGCATTAAATTGCATTAAGTGCCATACGAAAAGTAAGTAAATTAATAAAGAATAAAACAACTACATACATACAGTACTTACGTATATGTATTACAAAGGTATTGTTGGGTCGGTCGGCCCAGTGGCTAGCATCACTACTTGAGGCGTCTAAGTAAGCAAGTTCAGTTCTGCAGGCTGCATGGGTTTTTTTTCATCATTTTGAGCATGATGTAATTTCAATGTATTTGATCACCACCAAATGGCGAACGTTTTAAAGTAAAAGCGATCACATTTAGGCAGCCTTAAAAGATGGCTGTAAACCAGTAGTGCAGCGATGATTTTAATTTTTTTGCGTAAATTGTTATTACACATATTTTGATAAAATTATGCAGTAGGATTAACGTTAATCTAAATATGATTGTACACCATGATTAGATTTCACAACATAATTAATAACTTAATACAATTATTATATTTAAAAATAAGTTCTCTTGTATAAACAAACAGAATGCAATGTTGAAGGCAGTAAAAATCTCTCTTGGACATACACACTTACAAAACTAAAATTTCTATAAACATAATTATTACTGTTTACATCACACTTTACTAGTATTAAATATATAACTCATGGTCAAAGCTCTTCTTTAATACACAGGTTTTGGTATCAAGAAAAAGCTGTGAGGTAGCGGGGTGCAGTGTGTGGAGCTGTAGTCAGTCAGATATTGTTGAATCAAATAGAAAAGCTTCTTATTTTTTTCCGGATCACCAGGATGTGCCTTAGACAAAAATACCGTCAACGCAGGACCTTGCAACGATAAATATTGTTTAGCCAATTCATACTGTTCCTTATCAAAGACACTGGGATATCTGTGACTCAAAATTTTGATCAACAAGTCATTCCCTCTGTTTGTGGACAACTTCCCATCTTCCATGGTGATGATCTCGTCCAGGGTGCGTCTAACTATTTTGATAGGTCCGCTGTATTCGTTGAGTTTCTCCGCAATGTTTAAATTAATATAACTTCTCATGATATTTTCTACTAGAGGTTCCCATGTAGTTGGCATTCTGTTGACGGCCAAAGGAAGAATGTCATCGAAAGTCGCATCGAGGAAGACTCCCTTCACGTCAGGATATTGCGACGCTGCCCAGGCAACGGAATACCCACCAATACTCCAACCGTATAAAGTTATTTGATCAGGTTTAAATCCTAATTTGTGGATGGCAAACTGCATCACAGCGTCCACGGCATAGTGTTCTTGTGTTGGATAAGGTACTCCGGTGCTGCCGCCGAATCCAGGATGATTCCATCCCAAAACGGAATAGTCTCCATCAATAGGCGTGGACATGACGCCTATTTCGTAAAACCCAGCATTGCCCTCGCAGGTTATGACTAGGTATTTCCCATTAGGAGTACTACTCCGTCTGTCCACAAACATACAATCTATGTCATTATTATCTCTGGTTCTTACCTTGTAGCGTAGTCCATTATACGTCTCAACTAGCTTCACTCTACCTTCCAATAGAACATTCCAGACAGTCATTTGCACTAAAGACATACAACCTGGATAAGTCAGTTTCAGAGCTATTGGTTTTATAATAGAGCTTATAATATTTAAGGGAGCCCTTCTCCAATCTTTAACAGTGTTGTAAGCGGAAGTCACATAGTTTACCCCAGAAGAAGTGTCGAGAGTTCTTGTGTCATAATTTACGGGCCAAGAAGAAAAATCGAAATCAAATCTTCGTAGAGTGGAAAAATCTGCAGATTTAGGATCACGGAGGGCTTCACTTAGTAGTTTAATGAAATCCCTGTACTGAGGATTGGTTGCTCGTCCGTACGCTCGCAGACAATATGAAGCAGCTATGACAACTCCGATTCCTGACATGTATTTGAATGCTGTGGGAAGTACTTTAACATCCAAATAGTCCTTCTTGTACAGATATATCGCCAAAAGTGGAGAAGTATACACTGTTATGTTCCACATTATGTTGAGGGAATGCAACACTTGGTCTCCCCATTTTTCACAACCATTGGCTGAATAAAGTTTGTTTTGAGGTCCATCCCTGTGAATTTTGTACAGCCGTGGACCAAAAAAACAAAACCATATATGTTTCAACGGAGAAATCATTTTGATAATCACTACGCGCTTTACTAGCACAAACTTATGGATAATTTAATCACCAAATCAGTAATAAACCAGAATCTATTCAACTGAAATGGTTTCCCTATCAAACCGTTAAACACGTATTGCACTTTAATGGAAATATTTCAAATGTTTTTTGCATATTTGTCTGAGGTTTTAATAAACAAAAACAGCCAAAAATAAGGCGGTTTCAAACAATATGATTTACTAAATTCACATTTATTCTGCGCTTATGACAGTTCAAAAGCCGTACAACGTCCACAGCAAAAATGAAATGAATTGACATTTTGTGACTTGTTGCCATATATAAAAAAAAGACCTACATAAAATACTTGTCAGAAAACCATTTATCTGTATACATATATAAAATCGGAACTCGATTCTCTTGGTAATTGCATCGACTTTTATAACTGTTTATATAGGCATATTATTATATTATCTAGGTATATAGGTCTCTGTCGCATCACGGGTCAAAGACTGCCCCAACTTCGCTGATTCTTTATTGGTGTGTTTGTTGTTTCTGTGGGTATCCTCATTCAAATGCATACCCATACAGCACCAAAGCTTCCAGAAACATTTCGGAAACGTTACAATATTTCATGTTTCAATGTAACATTGCAGGAACATTTAAGAGACATATCAATTGTAATATTTCACTAAGATGTTCCTGTAATATTGCATATACGTTTCGCGTATACATACAAATCGGTCGGTGGGTGAGGGGGATAAACCCCGCGCTGGATTTTATCGCGCTAGCCACAGTATTGCCACCTTAATGGATTTTTCACTAAATCTGGCGGTTTGGACTTCCAGTCCCGGTTTAGCGAAGGAAAATTGTGTTTAGTGGTTTTTATATTTTAAATAAATGTTAATTTAAATAATAAATAAGCATTAATTTTTTAGAGCAGACTATTTTTTATGTGGTTTTGGAAGTCGAATCTGGTAGGAAGTTTGTTTAACCGTTGGCAACACAATGGCGATGGTCAATGTCAATAATTGTCATTTTCATTTGTTTCGAATGATATTTTACAACATTTTTGGGTAAATTTACTTTTTTTCATCTTAATTAATTGTAGTGATAATCGGATTTAGCTGACGTAGTTTTAGTTAGCGAAATATGCGTCAAATTTTTGATAAAAGTGCATTTCCACGTTGTTGTATAACCTATACTTATGACATGACCGAAATGATTTTGATTGCAAATTGTTGGAGAAATTTGTATATGCATGAATATATTATTCATCGTTCTCGGCACTATTTATCACTGCAATAGTAAAGCAACAATATTTCACACAAACATCGGCTCTTAACTTTTCTGTGTAATTAATACTAAACAAACTCTGTCATACGTATAGGTTAGGTCAGTAATGTAAAAATTTCTCGAAAATCCGATAATCACCTCATTATTTGTTACCAGTTACCACACATTAGTATAATTACCATTTTTTTTTTCAGCGTTACATTCATTTGTGTAATATAAATTTATTTTCTTAAAACTATGCATATTTCCAAACGTCATGCTAGGTGATTTGTTGCAAATGAACCTGCGATAGATATTGCAGGTTCTTCCATACAAGACAGAGAGTTTTCAAATTCTGTTAATACTTCTGTAGAAATAATTCATTTCAAACCATTTTTATCGAAATTCTTTATATACACAAATGTAATGTTTTTTTTGACACTAGAAGAATAAATAATTGTGGATATGTCATTGTGGAGTTCACTGATGGGCTACAATTAATACCATCAGTATGGTATAATGCAGACAATAAATCATGTATTTGGCCCAGTCATTACAAAACCAAACTGCGTATTAATTCTGCAATAATAAGACAAGAAATACCAAATAATGAATCGGATTGGGAAGAATTACCTGTGATCAGGTTTTTTGGTGTAGCAGGTAAATAAATAATATTTTTTATTATTATTTGTATATGTGTGTATTTTATATATTATATTTTTTTGTTTTTAATAAAGATACTTATGAAAAGGGACTTAAAAAATTTGTCACTGCGCAAGACACATCAAATATAGAGGCTGAAACTTCACCAAATGAATTGACAGAAAGAATAAAACTAAAACGACGCATGAACGCCAGAAGAAACTTATCATCCTCTTCAGACAAAGAGTATGAAGAAAATAGACAAAGCCAAAAGAAAAATCAATTACCTTCTTGTCCACAATTGCAGGATTTTATGTTAAGTGCACCAATGGAAAATTTTGAGACATCACATAATTTGAATAATATAAATAACAATAGTAAGAATTTATAAACTGTACTGTTTACTATATGTAAATTTAATGATCTGTTCTAACATATCAATACTTTTTTTCTTCTGTATATAGGCATTCACAAACCAAGTGTTCCGAGCTGTTCCAGAAAAGCTGCTGAAAAAGTGATCATCAATAAGGAAAATAACAGAATTTCATCCTCTTCAGACGAAGAGTATAAAGAGAATAGACAGAGTCAAAAGAATAACCATTGCCAACAATTACAAGATTTTATATTAAGTGCACCAATGGAAAATATTGAGACCTCACATAATTTGAATAATATAGATAACAATAGTAAGAATTTTCAAACTGTATTTAGGCTAGTTTTAGACTCTCGTTGATCATTGGCGCTGACTGCTTGAAATGTATGAACTTGTAAGAAGCTCTTTAGAATAACGTGTAGCTATCAGTGTGGACGGATCATAAATTTTGCTGTCTGCGCCGACAGTCAACCTGAGTCTAAAACCAGCCTTTCTGTTTATTATTTGTAAATAATCTGTACTAACATATCTTTTTTTTTTCTTTTGTATATAGGTGTGCACAAACAAAGTGTTCCGAGCTGTTCCAGATATTCTGCCGAAAAAATAATTAATGAGGGAAATAATATTTCTCGCGGTACATGTCTTATTAACCTTGATTGAATCTGTTAATTTTACCTTTTTATGTTTCTATTCTATTGTTAGACCATAGCGTGAAAACACATAGAACTTCGATTCCGACCAGAGCCAAACGGCACAAAGAATGTTGTCTATAGTTTCAATGCATTTTAATGGGCATGCCAGAAAGCAAAGCGGGTTCCTGCTTTTGCTGTGCATATCCCCATTCAAATACATACTTACATTCTCTGCACCGGTCGGCGCAGGTCAGAATCTGCGTTCTACGTGTTTTCACTAGTTTACAGTTGATCAGGATTTTTTTTGTTTTTGTAAAAACAATGTAGACAAAAATATATTTTAAGTACAATATTTTAAAACTTATAGGTACATATAAAATAAAATAAATAAAAAAATATATATAAATAGTACAAAGTACCAAAACACTACAATCACAAATTATATTAATTAATGAAATCTTTTTACAGAGTTTCAGAAACAAGTTTTATATAAAATAAATAAAGTGTTATATAACCTAGACATAATGGAAAATAACATTAATATGCTTGAAGAAAAAATATCACAGCCAATAAATACAGAAGATTTTAATATTCAGTTACCAATATTGAAACTAGAGGATTTACAATTATTTGAAAAGCAGTTGGACGAAGAAGGATTTAAGAACCAAGTGGTAATATATTGAATTTCTGCTACTTTTTGTACTATTATTAGTGTACCCAGATAGATTTGATTTTTGAGCTTTTTCTATATTACTAGTACCTACTAAAGTGTCTCATATTTTTGCATTACAGAAGCTGTTCGTACAGTATTTCGACAAGCAACTGATGTCCAAATGATTGACTCAATATCAAAATGGCTTGTACCAGTGACCCTGAGTTCAGAAAGACACAAAAAAGATTCAAATAAAAATTAATAGTGCATAAGAACCAATCATTGACTACATTTTATCTCTATTAAACTTAATTTATGGCACTGGGATCATTCCTAATGACTGGCTTGAGTCAATTTTCATCACATTGCCAAAGAAAAATCATCTAAAAAAATATAGTGATTATCGACTAATCCGTCTCATGAGCCACATGCTGAAGCTCCAAGCCTATGCCAAGGTGATAGCCGACATCGGGGTGACATGATATGGCATTAAAGAAGAAACAAACAAGATCTTCGCAGATTTTTAACAACTATTTTTAATAAAATTAACGAATTGAATGTGCATTCTTGGTGGAATTATTTAAAAACGGTGATTTAAATAAAACAATTTATTTGTTATTTCACAAGTTTAATAATCTGATTAGTTTCGCAGGCACAGGTCCTGCATGGTCACAGGTGACTTAGAAACTAAAGTGGTCTCGTGATCTTGTAAATTAAAAATTTTTATTATTAAAATTTAAAAATTTCAATTTTAGTGAATCCAAACAATTAGATATTGTCATTGCTAATCTATTCTTGATTTCTGTAACTATTTTTAAGCCTAATAAATTGTAATGTTTTTTTATTCTTAGATAATAAAAATGTATGTTTTGTAGTTCTTTTTTTATTTTATATTGAAACTTCCAACACCCTCATGGCCCACCTGAGGGCCAACCCGAATATTTGCAAGTTTATCACTCTCACTCAAATTGGCAGGGCTACGCAAAATTAGCAACGCCATCTAGCGAGATTTTTGGGATAAGCTTGTCCAACGTGACCCATGTCCGTCAAATTAGGACAAGCTTATCTCAAAAATCTCACTAGTAGGCGTTGTTTATTTTACGTAATTCTGCCAATATGGGTGAGAGTGATAACTTGCGGAAGTTATGCTGTATAAACAAATACATTTCACCGAAACGTCTCTGTAACATATCACCGAGACGTTTCTGTAACATATCACCGAAACGTTTCTGTAACATATCACCGAAACGTTTCTGTAACATATCACCGAAACGTTTCTGTAACATATCACCACAACGTTTCTGCAACATACCACTGTAATATTTCTAAAGGAGGACATTTCAATGTTGCTGCAAGCTTGCAGTAACATTGCAGAGATGTTTCACAACTTCCATGCAATGTTACAATGTTTCGATGTAAGGTTTATGTAATGTTTCTATAATCTTTCGGTGCTGTATGGGTAGTAACATTCTTTGCGCCGGTCGGAATCCGCTTTCTACGTGTTCTTACCATATCACTGGTCTCTAACAACAAACATAAAATATCTTTTAATATTGTTATGTAATGTAACGCTACGGAACGTTATATTACAAAAAAAAATCATAACAGCACACAACATAGCGTTATATATATTATATCACACAGGGCCGTCGCGTGGGTGGGGCGACCGAGGCGGTCGCCTTGGGCGCCGCGATACGAGGGGCGCCGCCGTGGGTAATACAAATTCTATTTTGTTTGTAGTACAGTCCAGGGATTCACATGCGAACTCATAGCTGAGAAAAGCCAAAGGAACGCAATATTTGGAATAAAAAGTTTAATCATTTTTTTAATTTAAAAAAACTCTAACTAAATTTTATTTTCATTTCATCCTTGATTTTCATTGCAACCGAGCGAGCAACAGGAAATTTTGGCTAAGAGACGTCGCCAATCCAGGGAACGAGGCGTTTATTTTAGGCAGCAAAATTTTAAATTGGGTCTGAATGACTATGTTGATTTAACCCTGGGCCTTAGGAGGATAAGTTAGTTAGCAACGAGCATTATTTTGGTACTGTTTATAAAATACGGAAATGAAATAAATGTTGAATTGAAATTAAGTGATTGGTGTAAACTCAAGCATTATGTCGAAAAAGTTGTCAGAGGCGCAAAGAAGAAACTTGAACAAGGAAGGTGAGTCTGAGTAGGCGAATGAGACATTATTAAGTAAAGTGCCAAAACTGACCAATTTTATTAAAACTTATACAACACAAAATGCTACCGCAGCTGAAACTCGTACGTCTGCATATAGCTGTAGTTCCTCCTCACAAAGTGGCAGTCAAGGGCCAAAGACACTGAAATTTGTATCTGTACCTTCCCCTACTGATGATACGTTACAAGCGATCGTGACCACAGTGATCGTGATAGTAACAATAAAAAAGTAATAGAACTGTCAGCAGAAAGGGAATTTATTTCCAAATCAGAGCAGGTGCCGGTGATTTCATCAGACCCTGTAACGTGGCCAGCGCATCTTACATACACATTCAGCGTGATGAGCTTGTTTTGAAAGGGCCGACTGAATATTCTAAAGAAGACCATGATTACCCAAAAAATAGCGAAAATAGGCATTTTCGAAAAAATATGAAGGCGTTGCGGTGGTTGATTTATTCTGAAAACTCAGAGTCTATCTTTTGTTTCTGTTGTAAATTGTTTGATCCCTCATCAAAGTCACATTTTGGTCAACCAATGGGTTTTAACAACTGGAAAAATTAGTCAAACCGTTTAAAATCCCATGAGTTGTCACCAGACCATTTCAAATATATGGCTACGTGGTTTGAAGCAGAAAAAAGAATTACAGGAGGCACATCAATAGACCAGAACATCACGAAGTAAATTGGGGGGGGGGGGGGGGGGGGGGGGGGCTGATTAATGTCTCGCCTTGGGCGCCTGAAAACCACGCGACGGCCCTGATATCACACATGTTATGCAACATTTCATTACGCCACTTCTAAGCATACACTGTTATATTATTATAATTCAATAAATGTTTTTTCTATAACTTTGTGATATTTCTCCATACTTTACGTTACCTACTTTGCATTATATCATACACTGTTATGTAACTGTAATGCGTTGGGTTCCTAGGGAGCGGCCGTCTTCAGCGGCCGTACAATACGGCAGCTTTCTACGGGCACACATTACGGTGACATTTGGAAAGTCACCGTAATGTGCGACCGCATTGTTCTCTCCGTTTTTTTTAATAACAAACGTCAATTTGAGTGTTGTGTCAGAAAATCAGATTGTGAAAATGAACGATATTGATTTGGCGTTAGTTATTTGTTTGGAGGATGACCAGGCATCAGAGGAGGGTGAATATCGTATGGGAGAAGACAAGTTGTATAAATCTAGACGCACAGAAGGTGCTTTTGAAATTTTAGTCCGCCGCCACCTTCAATGTAATGAAGAAAAATTTAGGCAGTAGGTACTTTCGCCTCACTCCTATGCTGTTCGACTATGTTCTTGGCCATATAAAACATCACTTGTCCCATCTGTGGAGCATTAGAACACGGACGATGTGTCCAAATGCTCCACAGATGGCACATGCGGGACTCCCCAGCCTGTGATTGCGAAGAACCGGTGCAATCCTTTAAGCATTCCCTTTGAGAGCATTCCCTGGACCATACGCAGATATCCACAATGCCACCCCCGATGCTCTTGAATGGCTCGAAAGCGTAGATGTTGCTCTGTAGGGTGCGTGTCTCCTGTATATAGCAGATATCATACTTCTCCATCTTCTGACGTTGCCACCCGTTGGTGGCAGAAGCCATACGAAATAATAAAATTTAAAATCTCCAAATTTCATGGTGGGCGAGCTAAATAATAAGGAATTACCAACTAATACATTTTTAAGAAAGTACCTCGCTTCATTCCTTAGTTGAGAAGCTTATATTTGTTTTTCGTTAGATGGCATTGATTGAGAGAACATTGGAAAGTAAAACAATTCATTAGAAAAATATGTATTATAATTTTATAATCAATATAATAAAAAATATTTAAGTGCCTAAATATTAATAATTATTGTTGTTTCTCAGTTTTTACAGGTGTAGAATGTCCGATATTTTTTTCTGAGGTTTGAGCTCCATAGAATTATTAATAGGCCCAACATACCTGAAACACACATTTTTATTAATTTTATTATATCTTTTTAAATTTTTTTTCCTGAATGCTTCATATTTTTGTTTTATTATTGCTTGTTAAGTTATGCCTAAACCTGATCTTTTGTATAAATATTCCATTGCTTGTTTTTTTTTAGAAATATATATTTTTCTATTATATTCTTTACTAAATCAGGCAGTGTGTAGGTATTGTAATGAAATAAATCCATGAATAGAACAGGACAAGATGACATAGAAGATATAAGATGCAATAGGTAGCTGGTAGAGCATTTAGAAACCTTCAGGTACTTAAAAGAATGTGTATTGATCTGCCCCACTTCCACCGATCTATTTAAGTTTGGTTATATCATATTTTTAACATGACATTAGATGACAATAAAAACTTATAATTAAGATTTGTATACTAACCTGTTTTATTTATCATTTTCCCTGATTGACGCCACCAGCCGTTCTACATTTGCGTTTTTCTGTAATCTTTATTTTTAACATTATAAATAGCTTCATGATTACGTACTTCTACGAAATCTATTAAAATTTCGTCAACTTCACTTCTCCAGATGCAGTTGGAGCCCATTTGTGCAGCCCAACAATGAAAATAAAATGAATATAAATGAAAGCGTTCACGAATCATCTGACACTGACAAGACGGCGACCGTTTTTGAAAATAACGACAGTTTTTTGTAACTACGGTAACGAAATAAACAACGTTCTACTGACGCCGTTCTCTGATACGTCGCATTCTTAGGAAAACAACCCATAACATTGCGTTACATAACGTTATATCACACACTGCATGCAACATTACATTATGCCAATTTATATCATACATTGTTATGTAACATTACATAACGTTACATAATATCACACACTGTTATGCAACATTAAGTTACACACATTGTTGTGTAACATTATGGCACGTAACATTATATCAAACACTGTTATGCAACATTACATTATGCCAATTTATATCATACATTGTTATGTAACATTACATAACGTTACATAATATCACACACTGTTATGCAACATTAAGTTACACACATTGTTGTGTAACATTATGGCACGTAATATTATATCAAACACTGTTATGCAACATTACATTATGCCAATTTATATCATACACTGTTATATAACATTACATTATGTAACATAATATCACACACTGTTTGCAACTGTAACATTACAATACCTAATGTTTTATCACGCACTGTTATGTAACATTAAATTACGAAATGTTGAAATCCACTATTTCTGGAGATGCTCCAGGGCCTGAAGGCTGCTTTGTAAGGTCTGCTACTAAGGTAAGAGGTTTCCGAAGATTTGCAATGTTGATATTTCTATGCTATGGTGAATAATTTAATCGATAAAATATGTAATTAATTTATCGTTTCTAGTGGAAATTCTACAGTCAATTTAAATGTATTATAATGTTTATAACAATTCATACAGGACGTCTGTCGGGTCAGCAAAAATAAATGATATCCATATAATTAGTAATCACATATATGCATAATTTAAGACAGTGAAAAATTCATGCCTTAAAACCTTATTTTAGACATTAAGAAAGGAGTGTTTTTTTTAACACATTGTTACGAAATATTTGGATTTTTTTTTATTTTTGGAGCCTGACGAGTTCTAATTTTCTTTTACATTCTATCCTTTCTTTATCTATCAGAAACTCTTTAAGTGTTCAGGTTCTCAACCCCATATCCTACCATAACCAACAAAGTTTATGATAGTCTGATGAGGGGAATATCTTGATAAGAGAGTCACCTCTTGTATGCATGTTTTTATTTCAGGAACCTGGCTCCAACAATAATTATTGTCCTTTTTCACCACATATGATTATCTAGTGTAAAAATACCAAGAGCTCACATGCTGTGTTCACAGCTGAAATGATGAATTTTAAAGAAAGCCATTGAATTGTTTACAACATTTATGCTTTAGTATAAGTAATCAAAAGACGAATAATTGTTTGATAGTATTTATTTCAACTCATTTAATTAATCATATCAATAACAATAATGTACTTATGTCTACAATATTAAGTACTTGTTTACTTAAATAAAAAACGTTATGAAAATTATAAAATGGGTGATTTAAGTTAAATCAAACTTGAGACAGTATTGAGATTTGACTATTTTAAGATGTACTTGGACATAACTCTCGTAAAGGAAAAAAAATCATAAATGAACTACAGAAAAACCTCGATATAATGAACCTATACTTTAAATTGGATCCCTATTTCCTTTGGTCATACTGCTGGACCAACTGTGTTAAAGGACATTTTTCTTGTGTTTGCTTTTGTCAGGAGAAGGTTCTTATGAAGAAAAAAATTACAAAGTTGCACGCAACATTAGAAAGATTAAGAAAACTCAACTAGGTAACCTTCTTAGTGCTTTTGGCAATTTAAACTTTTATATTTGAAGTGGTTGGTGACCCAGCGGTTACAGCGCCGGCTTTCGTACTGTTGGTGCGAACGCCGTGGTTCGATCCCAGGTGCCGACCATCTTCCTCTTTCACGACACAAGCTTTAAGTAGCTTACTGTGAAAGAGTCAAGGAGTGTATTTGTGTTCACTTTGAGTGAGCACAGATTCATTTTTATTAAAAAAAAAAATATATTTTTTTTTATTTAAATTGGCGTTTGACTAACTATCAGTTGTTTGATAGTTGTGGGATTGATAGAATGCGCCCTGCAAACATAGTTTTAAACAGACGCTCGGTCAGAATTATATTGGTAAAATAATTCATTTACCATTATACCAATTCAAATTAAATTTTTTTTTTAATTACAAGAGTTACGTAATATTTAATATTTACCCCAAACAGTCCATTATTTAGAGGCTTTAATAATATACTATTGTTTTTTTAGGACAAATCATTATATTTATTATTAGGTACTTATATAAATACAACTAACATTATAATATGGTTATAAATGGTACAAAACATTTATAAAATGAGCTTTTTATCACATAAAATCATACAAATGCTACTTTTTATTATTATATGATGTATTATATTATAGTGAAAATGCATATAAAAATGACATTGATGCAGTTTAACTTTATGATAAATATGGCATCTGTTGTTGTTGTTGTACATACAATATAATTTTAATGGCAAGATTGTAGAAACTTACGTTAGTTTATGGATGTATCAATTTCTTTTTAATATTCATGATGCTTTAACTTTTGGGAAAACAGGAATATGTTTTAAACATATTTTATGACGGAATGTTAGATGCCGACATTATAGACTTATTTTTAAATTTGACCACTACAACCACTAAGACCTTCGTCTTTTACTGTTGTTTCGAAAGCTGTGGGGCTAGTACGAGTTTAATCGAAAACCTATTGCACGCTAATAAGCGTGCAAATAGTTTTCGAAAATCAAACGATCGAATCATTAAATCATTTTTGTATGGAAATTTTTCGAAACTCTTTCGATGATCGTTTCGATATTCGATCATCGAAAACTTGTACTAGTGGTACTGAATATGTGTAAGCTAAATGGCGAACATTATTATTGTAAAGTTATGATATAAAAAGTTGGTATTTTAATAATATTATGCTAAGATTTAGTCCTGAAAAATGGCACGAGAATCTATGAAAAAAATTTAGAATGTTGTATAATTTTTAACAAAAAAAATTGAAGTAAATTATACATACAGATTTCAAATTCAGATTGCATATTTTTCGATTTTTTCTTCTAAATTGCATAATAATAAGCCACACATCACTATCTTCATGAAAATTTTAAAGTTGCGTTAAATTCAGGGTCGCGTAATATTCGAGTTAAGGGAGCGTTCAAGTATTACATAACGCAATATGGGGGAAGGGGGGTTAGCCTTGTAAAACGTTACTAATGTATTACCGGCGCCGCAACAAAGGTATTTAGTGACTTTCCAGTAATAATTGTGATTTGAGGCATACATAGTTGTAATATGTGCGTTAGGCAATGTTTAGAGAATGGGAAGAGGGGTAACAAAGAGCGTTACGATGCACCTTGGGGGGGGATCAATAATGTTAAAAAATGCGTTACGTAATACTTGAACGGTCCCTAATAAGGATTAAAAAAAATTTTTTTGCAGTAGTTACATAATAATTATTATTAATGTAAAATTCTCATCATATTATGTATGATTGGAGATAAATTTTTTATATTAAAATTAATTCCTTTCATAATTTATTTGATTTATTATACAGATAGGTACCTATGACTTAAAAAATTTTTTTTTTTGTAAATTTACAATTGGAATGTACCTAGGTTTTTGTTTTTAGTAAAATCAGTCCAAAAAAATTATCACTCTTTTAGAAATACAGTGGAACCTCTTATAACGAGCATAATTCGCTCCAGAGTCTCACTCCATATATGGAGTAATTCTTCCCATGCAAATCGTTGAAAAAAATTTGTGTTCCATGTCGAAAAAAAATTGTTTTCCATATTACATAATATATTCTACATTAAAAGGTAAACTTAATCATACATTTTTAAGGAGCGTAACTGGTAACAACTTGGAATACAATTTAGATTTGATAAAAAAAATATGGCAAAAACGTGTTTAAGCATATCATTTTCAGTGGTTCATACTTGGGGACATTTTTTTTATGGTGATTAGATCCAAATTTGGAAAAATGAGTGAGCGAAATGAGCACTCAATACGGCGTGGAAGTCACGGCTCACATTTAAATGTGAAAACGAGATTTACCTTTGTGTGAAACTCGAATTTTGTAGCAACTTTTTCATTTTTTTTTTGCTCGTAATGCGAATTGCTCTTTAAAGATGTACAGGTCCCACTGTAAACAAAATTATCGAGAATATGAGATTTTTTAATGAGATTATACAATCATAATGTAAACAATCTAAAGCTCTTTTAAAGTAAAGTCAAATCACAACATTTTCATATCACAATATTGGAAGTTTACATAATTTTTTTTTTTTCATATGACACCAACGGATAAATTTATAACACATTATTAACATTGAAATATTTTTATCTACAAACTAGAAACGACATCTTCTCTTAAAATGTGACTCTTATTATGAGGACCAGCGGTCACAGTAATTTTCAATAATGTACTCTTTCTATGAACTATATTTTATATTAAGATAAATAATTATCCTTTTCAAAAGTCTCCAGAAATAATTATGTTGTATTTTCTAACTGATTCGGGATTCCAACTACAATTTCAATTGAAAACCACTTTCAGAATACCGATCTGACAACAGAACTAGACTACCAATTCGGAAAACTAACAACTTCACTACCAATGTCAGTTAACATCATATCATATCACATAATGAGAAGGTAGTCAATTTGTTTTGTTTGCCTCGAAAAGCATTTTAAAATGTCTTTAAGGCCTCTACCCACTAAATCATACCATAATTGCGCTAGGATCCTGACACGAAAAGCAATACAATACGCCCTACCATGTCCACTGAACCGTATGTAACGCATATGTAACATGTATGATACCCGTATGCAACATGTATGATACCCGTATGCAATGTGTATGATACCCGTATGCAACATGTATGATACCCGTATCCAATGGGTATGATGCCTATATGCAACCCTTAGGATACCAGTATGGAATGGGTATGATGCCCGTATGCAACCCATATGATACCAATATGCAATGGGTATGATGCCCAGCATGAAACCCTTATTATACTCATATACAACCCATATAATACCCAACACTTTATAGCTGATTTTAAATCATTTCAGATAACTTCACTAAGAGCAACAACAATTTATGGAATAACAAATTGATTGATTGATTTAAATAATTCCACATAAAATGACAATGTACTTTCAATTCGTTAATTTTATTAAGAGCATAGGGTTTGTAATGGTCATCATACACGTATGTTACCCATATACTCACCGGCTCGGCTACATAATGTGCCATGCACCGACCATGTCAGTACCTACTGGCAAAATATTCTCTCCAAAAATTTTTGACGCTCCGGCATTCAACGATGTTAGTAGGTGACGGAACAGTCTAGTGGGAATAATTTCATATTATATTTCAATACAAAAAATATATTTGTTGCCTAACATGTTCCTAGCACATTCATGGTATGATACGATGTAGTGGGCACAGACCTTTAACCTTGTTTCAACTGCACCAAACATAATGTTTGGCTAAACATATTTTAAATGATTTATTTTATCTACAATAATTTCACAAACCACAATTTTCAGTCTCAAAGAGTGATTCGTCAGAAGCTTTTCAAATCAGTCAACTTTTTTTCCATACAATAAAATTATTGACAATTTTTGTCATTTGGTGAAAAGAACTTAAGCAATAAATTACCGAAAAACAATTAAATAAACTAAGAAAAATAATTAACATTATTTTTAAATGAAGTAATAAAGACTCCGATGATAAGATTCTTAAACAATCTGAGATTCTTGCATCGCTGAGGTTCCATACGATAAACTTAGGCTCCTGTTTATGGTCTCCTGACTTTCTGACTTTTTGAACCTAAATCGAGTAGAAGCATCGTGTTTGATAACCAAATACAGGTCATAAATATATTTGGAAATTCTGTACTGAATGTCTGAAAGAGTAAAAATCAAATCACATTATTAAGAAATAAATAAGATGCATAACTTGAACAGTGCAAAAAGTATGTTTAGTAGGGATGGAAAGTGTGAAAAAGAAATGGAATGCAGGAAATAATGAGTATTAACAGTATAATAAAGATAATAAGGTTGAAAAGAGAATTATAGGGTGTAGTCCACCAAGAATGACGAGATTTTCTTCAGCTCAGATATGCATTATACTAAATTAGTAGGAGAATGAAACGAATGTTCAACAATGTTTTATTTCAGCAATAAATGAGTTAGAAATATGGAACATAATGTTTTTTTTTTAAGACATTTGACTGTTTACATCGGAATAATTTACAAAGAGTTTATGGAATGGGCTACTTTCGATTTTATTAATCGGGTAGTTTTTGCAGATTTATTTATAATCATACACGGCCATAGGCCATTAAAACATAATAACAAAACATGAAAAATTCACATCTATGTAATATCATCTATGTCAAATGTCTAAATACGTACGAAACACAATGAGGCATGTCAACATACCATCGCACCACTCACACATATGGTAAGAAGGCTGGGTAGGCACCCGCACGATAATTATTATTTGTGCGTAATGGGTGAAACATTGGCAATAAAACACCACAGACAATATAAAAATACTTAAAACATTACAAAAAAGCGTTGCCAGGTTGTTTTCGTCCGCCTGAGTTAAAATAATTAGCAATTGATATTGATCTATTGATCTTGATCTATTCAAAAATCACTAAAATTTTTAGAAGAAATATTTTTTTTACAGTTTAATCACAAGATCTACACTTTTTTTATTTTTTCTCACTTTTGATTATGTTGATGCTATAAACTTGTTTCTCCGGCATATTTGGGTTGCATGATTTATGAATTGATTTTTAAATGTAGTTACTCACAAATATAAGCTACTGTGGAGAAGAGTGTGATGATGGCCACCGTCTGGTACTTCTTGGTTCCTTGTGATATGAAAACAGCCGTTAAAAAGAAGAGCAGAGCCGAGACACACACCACTCGCAGAGAATTTGCCAACAGCCATACGATGAAGTATTTGTGTTTTTTCTGTAACAAGAAAACAATGGTCAGCGATATGGTATCTCTAATGGGCAGTCAAAATATTGGTAATGACTCTAATTAGAAAGAACAACTCTCCACAGTAAAGGATGACGAGTTGCTTAGGTTCAATTTGAAAAATCGGTGCAAAAATCTTAATTCTAAGATTGCAAAGTTTATGACTCATCACGGCCATCATCTGAACAATCCTGTCAAATTGCAACATTCAGGTCTCCTTTGGTTTTCCTTTATAAAAATCCATTGACATTACCCAATTTGACCTTGTTTTATGCGCCCATACCATCTTTACTAATAAAGCCTTATATTTATTAAAAAAAAAAACACTTTGAAACAAAATCTCACCTTGAGAATTGTGTAGATTAAAAACATATTGATGAATATTCCTTTTATATGAAATATCAGCATAAAAATGTATATCTTCAATTTTACTGAAATAAAATATTCAAAATAGAAATGTTTAGAAAATAATAATATTTTATTTATTTAACCACGCGACTACTTTTTTTACAGTATAAGTACATATTAATACCCTTTCAACCATTAGAACAACAAAGAGTATAGATTTGATTGTGTTCCGGACATGGAAACAACAATATTACAGTACAACAGAAAATGGTTTTTCTTCTAAATAATATGTAATGAGTGTACAGTATAAGTACATATGCTGGATATCTGAGAAAGCAAAGTGCTGGGTCAAATCTGTAGACCAGTGAGAGAAGACAAACAGTGACGCATTAGAACCAATGGAGAGTCGTACAACATATATCAGGCACGCACTTGGCGCACACAAAGCTGCTCAAATTGCGATGGGCTGGACACATATAACGAATGCTGGGCAGCTGAGGTGGGAAGATAAGATGTCCTGGCATGAATGCACTGAATTAAAGATTGCCACTTTTATTGCTTTAATAATTTGAATTCAGATTGTATGTAATTGTATTTTTATATGATTTTACATTGTTTTACCATTGATTTTTTTATATTTTTGTTTTAGAATTGTTAATTATTGTTGCCTACCTTACTATTTTTATAACGATTTATTGTAATTTGTTGGTTGTTGCTCATTTATATGTAATTACTGTTCAAAAGGCTTTTATGCCGTTGTTTGAATAAATAAATAAATAAAATCAAAAGAGATGCAGCGCATATTATCCAGGTGGCAATTTGGAGGACAGGAGGATATGGGCTATTGGAGAGAGAGTACAGAAATGATTCCATAGACAAGTTATCAATAAATCAATCTCCCTTTGAACCTCACTTAGGAGCATAGGGAGGCGACAAGAGCTCTCCATTGAGCTCGACCTTGCGCAGAGAAGTTATAGCTGTGTTAATAATTTATACAACTTACGTTCAGCAGATTTTGGATTCATCTTTTTGGCTAGATATGTCTCCTGGTAATAGTTACTATTAGGAACTAGAACAAATTCTGTTGTGGAATTATTTTGCATCTTTTCTTGTATATTAACAATGGACCAGATATCAAAAATGGACAGTATGACACACAATATCTGAAAACAAAGCATGATGGATGTGACTGTTTGTATATCTAGATTAATTAAATCAAAGCAATGGAAGAGATTACTTACAAATGCACATGACGCAATTATTAAACTGCCAGTTATTCTGGATATTGGAAATATCTCTTTGAATATACCCATTTTAAATTTCTGAAATATAATAAATATCACTGAAATTTATTTTTCAAAATACCTACACACATACTTCGTTAAGACTATAATTTATTATCTTCCCTATCATATAAACAGGTAATTATTATAAAGAGAAAATAACAACATCTACCTAACAGGTTTTTATGAACTGGATGTTTTTCTCAACATTAAGATCTCGATTGTAAGTAATCTAAATTTATTAGTACCAATAAAAATATCTTTAAACTAAAAAACCTTATTTCAAGCATCAAACATATCCAACTAGAATCTAATGTTGTGAATCGTTACGTTTTAGATGAAAATTAGAGTTATATCCAAAATATTGCGCTACTTGTAAACAATCAAAACAAAAACACCGACGGAGCAGTTTGACATCTATCGGATGGGCGGATAAACGAGTGTTGCCAGAAGTAAAAAACTGGTATCTGCAGTAGGTTATCACTTTAAACTTTACCGTAGATTAACCTATTACTGCAAGCAATGAAAATGTTAATAATCTTACTAGACTCAAGTTAACGAGTTAGAATAACAAGCAATCTACGACAAAGCAGCAACATTTTACAATGGTTCCAAGTAGAATCTAGCTAGAATATGATGAAAGGTGCTACATGTTCTAAGAAATTGACGGCAATGAAAATCTTTGAATATTTAGATGATTTGATGATTACCTAAATAATTATCATTAGTGTAGTAGAATCTGTCACCTTTCTTCTTCTTATATTTTTCCAACGCAACTTTTGTAACCCATTAGCTTATTTTTTCATCTGTTTATTTTTTTCGTCATAACACAATCGTAATATCAATAATAATTATTTTAGTTTATTAATCATATTAATCATAGTGTTACCAAGGGCAAAGAATTTCGACAGACAATTTCGTGGAGCGTAGAAATACTGAAGCTACGACGAGATCAGTTTTGCCTTAATCTATAGTTTATTGGTCCAGACTTTTCACAAAATCCATACTTGTTATATAGTTAGGTAAATAATATGCTATAAGTGTATGAGACTCCGTACCTATTAGAGTCATAAATTAATACATACAATGAGAAGGGAGAATAATAGCAGACATTTTAACGATTTGTAGGCAGACTGTTTTATTGCTTTCAATTAAAGTGGAGCAGACTCGGGTCAAAGACGCCTAATGCGAGCATGGCAGAGCACATCCAAAATGCCACCCCAGCGAGACGCTAACCAATATCAACCTCTGGAAATAGACATGGCCGCTTCACACCCACAGCCATATTTCATTGCGACAAATAGTGTTTGATTATGTTCTCCTGTACGTAACGAGTTCACCAGTCACTCACAAGAAGAAGTGTTATAAAATATATTACAATCGTGGCCATGGGCGCCCGCAGGTAGGGGCAAGGGGGGGCACTGAAAGATTAAAAAAAATTTAGGCAATAATAGAGAGAAAAAACATTAAAGTAAATTAAAACTACATTAAAAAAACATTACTAAAAATATTTTGCCCCCCCCCCTAGAAAATTTTCTGCGGGCGCCCATGATCGTGGTCCACATACGGCGTTCAATTGCGTCATTTACCGAACGTCACGTCGAAATTTGAAAAGTTTTGGCGCAAGGGGGGGGGGGGGGGTCACATAGAAAAAAAAGGTCATTTCCAAAATTTGGTATCTGGAAACTAAGCTTTTCCTAAAAAAAAGTTTATTTCCAAATTAAAGGGGGGGTCATGAACCATAAGGAATTTATTAATAAATGTAAGTACTTTACTTAAAAATGGACAAAAAATAGGACCTGGTCCCAGCCCAGGGGGGGGTCATGACCCCCTGACCCCCCCTGGATCCGCCCTTGAGTGTTACAAGCATCGGTTGTAGGAAATCAGTGCTTTAAGCTCTCAAACGCGTCACAGGCCGTAACATCAAACGTAACACACCTAAAATAGTTAAAAATTACCAGTAGATACGGTGTGAATTACCGTTTTTTAGGAAAAAATTAAAATGAAAAGGTTGGCCAGTGACAGAGAGGAGTGGAGAAGAAGAGTCAGCATGCTTGGTGCAGACCAATCCTAGGATTGTGACTCAAAGAAGAAGAGGAAAAAAAACTCATTCGGTTTACGTAGACTACGTTAGGGGACGTCCATTAATCACGTGATGTTTTTTGCAATTTTTTAGATCCCCCTGGTGATATTTCAGAATACCCCCCCCCCTCCCCCTGAAAATCATGTGTACCTACTTTTTTAATTTATCCTACGTCAATTTTTAAAACTGTGTTTCTTTAAATTCATCAGAAAATATAAATGCACGCGATTTTCTCACTAGACCCCCCCCTCTCTCTACGTGACCTTTCGTGATTTTTTCCAGACCCCCCTCCCCTTTTTGGGCTCACGTGATTAATGGACGCCCCCTTAATAAAGTACCTACCTAACATCATTCATTGTTATTTTTACCGACCCTATTTTTTTTTTATGACTTCAACCAAACATAATAATATAACCTATAACCACGTGTTTACTTTTTTGCCAAGTCTGTCAAAAGTTAAGAAACGTAGGTACCACCTACCTTGAATTTTGGGGCTCTTTCATTTTGTGTGTGTGTTTCATTGCGTTAAACGGGTGAAGTGTTTATGTTGTGTTTTGATGTTTTTTTTTTATAAAAATAATTTCTGTACTTATTTAATTCAATATTGTTATAAAAATAGGAGCAAAAGTATAAAATACTTTATAGAAAATAAGTCGTATGAATTTAACCATGGTAAAAACTGGGAAATTCATTGGAAAAGTAACCAAGAAAAAAAGACAAATGGGTAAACTTTTAAGAGAGAGATGGCGGATGTCGATGTAAGTCCGGATTATTATTATTATTATTCGTCTTTTCATTGTCATTTATTTTTTCCCTATTACTAATAATTAGTTGTACAAGTGTAAAGTTTGCAAGAAAAGTTTCCTTGTGTTTGACAAGTTACGACACATTTTGAGAGATTATTGGAGTAATAAAGCAAACGTAAAACCACGGAGAAGAGCCATGTTATGTTTGTTATAAAATATATACACATAATGCAATCGCTCAAGTTAAAATGTGAAGTATTAATCGGTAATTAATATCATTTCTGAAGGTTATTGATATTATGATAGGCCATACGGGTGTAATGTGTGCTGTAAAAATTGCAAGTAATCGGGCACATTTGACATTGTAGACATTCAGTGGTGAGAAGCCATACGAGTGTAATATCTTAGGTCATTCTAAAATACGCAATTAAAAGTAGGTACAAATATCTGATCTACTCGTATAAACAATATTAAAGTGAAGGAAAGCTATACGACTGTAATATTTACCTTAAAAAGTTCAACGAATTTGATGATTCGCCGTTAACGAATTTAATGCTGGGAAAGCCACACACGCCTTTGAATGGGAATACGCACAGCAAAAGCAGGAACCCGCTTTCCGGCATACCCATTTAAATGCATTGAAACCATAGACAACAATCTTTGAGCCGGTCGGCGCGGGTCGGAAGCGGCTTTCTACGTGTTCTTACCCTAATCCAACGGAAGGTATCCACTGACTGATACGTTGGACCATACTGGCGAGAAGCCATATGAGTGCAATATTTGCACTAAAAAGTTCTCATTTGCTAAATCATTGTAGTTAAAGAACTTTTGTCAAGTTATCCATTTCAGATTTATCATACGATTTTAAGACACTGTTTGATGATTCCGAAGTTATCATGTAGTTAATAATTATTATTGACCAATAGTTCATATTTTTAAGCTTAGGCAGGCTATTTTCTTTCCTTTGGGGGCGTTCAAGTATTACGTAACGCAATTTTTGAAGATTTTTGACCCCCCCTCCCCCCCATGTAACGCGCCGTAACGTTTTTCTGTACCCCCCCCTCCCCCCCCCCCTAAATGTTACGTAACACCCAAGAGACTATTTTTTTACTGAACTCTCGTAAAAAAATAAAAGGGTTTCAAAGGGTTCCTTTGCTAACTTCGGAGAAAAAAAAATACTATTTATATGTTCCATAAATTTATCTTTATTTTTTCTTTTGCTGTTTTCCAAATTTTGGCATAGCTGCGTTGGCAAGTCCAGTTGATGATGTAAATCCCCCCTTTTGACCACTAACGAATGCTGACAACGAAAATAAAATAAAAATGACGTAAGTATAATACAGTCGAGGGATTCCCCGTAAAAAATAAAAGATTTGCTAACTTGGGAGGGCAAAATAAAAATTACATACAATGCAGTCGAGGGACTCCCCGTAAGACTTAAACGAAAAAGGTTCCTTTTTTCGCAGAGCGAAAAATTCTTACGCTTAGGGTGAAAACACGTAGAAAGCCGATTCCGACCGGCGGAAAGAATGTTGTCTATGGTTTCAATGCATTTAAATGGTCATGCCGGAAAGCAGGTTTCTGCTTTTGCTGTGCGTATCCCCATTCAACTGCATAGAAACATTCTTTGCGCCGGTCGGCGCGGGTCGGATTCGGCATTCTACGTGTTTCCACCAAAAGCTTTAACATCGGAGAACAAAATAAAAATGACGTACGGTACAATCGAGGGACTTCCCGTAAAACATTGTCGAAAAGGGTTCCTTTGCTAACTTCGGAGAAAAAAAATGATGTACAGTACAATCGAGGGACTTCCCGTAAAACATAAACGAAAAGGGTGCCCAACTTCGGAGGAAAAAAAAACAAAAATGACGTACAGTACAATCGAGGGATTCCCCGTAAAACATAAACGAAAAGGATTGCCCAACTTGGAAGATTTATTTCCCAATTTTTTTTATTTAAGAAAAAAAATACCGTTACGTAACGAGTTGTTCAAACCCCCCCCCCCTCCCGCCCTCGTAACGCACAGTAACGTTTTGCAAGACCCCCCCTCCCCCCCAAATTGCGTTACGTAATACTTGAACGCCCCCTTTCGTGTTTATTTGGAATCTTAATTACAGGCTTAAAAGACAGGCGGGAATTGAGGATTGCACCGCTGACAATGGAAATGAGACTCCTAGCTCATCGGAACTTCCTGAATCCACTCCTGTGAGAAGGTTGGTCATTTAAATGGTTTTCTTTATCAATATCCTGTTACCCCATTATGTTTCTATTTAGAGAAACAAAGCCCATTATTGCGCAATGTCGGTGATCTTCTCCAATGTCCATGGTTTCTCTCTTTATGGTAGAGGAGATGTGCCAATGTGGTAAACACTGCGTGCCAATTTGTTTGTAACAGGGTGGTAGCATTTACTTAATGAGTGATTTACTTAGTTATTTTAGCAGACTTTACCTACATACTGACTTTCTTGTCTACAGTATTGGCCAAAAGGCAATAACTATTTATATCATCGGACCATCTTGTCTGGGGTCTACCGAGGCCTTCGCGATTGGCTGTTTCTTTTTTCGTTATTTTATTTTATGTACCTTTATAAATATATGGCGTTAGCCTATTAAATGTTTTAACAATTATACCATATTTTCTACATTATACACCTGTAAGTAGTTGTGATTTATAAACAGTTCTTTAAATAATACACCGCCTATGCACGTGACGTCAGAGATCCTGCATTCCGGCCTGTCAATACAAATGAGAGCGACAACCAATCGCGCAGGTCACGGGTCTCAAGTCCAGCACCCTCTTCGTCCACCTATACGCGCCACATGACCTGCCTATTTCCAATTTTCCGCGATTGCTCTTTGGGTAACACAAAGTTTGTGCATGATTCTTTTCGTTAGAGCGAATGTCTCGAACCCATAATAGGAGAGCGCTGGGAGTTTACATGCAGACATCAAAATGTTCTCTTCTTCAGATGGACGGGAATCTTCGGAGATTTTAGGATTTGAAGCAGCAACCCATCCTAAAGCGCTTCGCCTTTCCAGATCGGCTTCCATTTTATCCCATCCCAGTTTAAAAAAGTAACCAAAAGTCATAGTTTGTTTTTTTTTTTCATTTTTAGTGAATTCATCGACTGCTCGAATGACAATTTGATAATTGGACAACGCATCGTGAATTTGAGACATGTTTTTGAAGAACTGAAGCGGGTATCCTCTCACGGAAAGTCTAGTTGCAGTTTGAAGACGATGGACATCATTTCCGAAGACGTGGTTGGCCAGTTGACCCTCAAGTGTGAAAATTGTCGTGGTATATTCGTCATTTATACTGATCCACATGTGCGAGAAGAGTGATGTCATTGTACTAAATAAATTTGTAATTAATATATGTATAATATGTAACATAATTTTTATCAATTAAACGAAATAATATTAATGATTAAAATGATTACACAGTTGCACTTTCACATTTTTTTATATGAATCTCGAGCGCTTTCGTCCGACTCACGCAGACATTGTCAAGAGACTAAACTAAAAATTATAAACTCAAAGAAAAGTATGTTACAATGATGGTGGGAAAGGATACTATAACTAACAGATGACAAGATATTATTATTATTGTAGGTATACATATTTTTTTAGGCTAGATCTTTTAGAAATTAACTAGTAGGTAACAATAGGATGGTTGACCGAAATTATGAATAGGCTGATAAAGTTTAAAATAAATAAAAGTAAATAATCATTCATAAGATTGGTTAAATGATTTGATTTGAAGTAGTATTGCAAAAACTACTTATTTTATAAATAACTAGCTTTCCCGACAGACGTTGTCCTGTGTTTCTAAATATGAATATTGAATTCGAATGGTGATGAATTCGTTATCATTTCACCAATGTGATTCCGAACGATGCGTCTGTTTTAAATTATGTTTATTCGATCCGCATTCTGTCAATCGCACCAATTGACAATTTCTATTAAAATTTCAAAATTGGAATAAAAATTATAAGGTAAAAAAATACTAATAAGGTTGTCTTCGTAGAGTTTTCTTTAATTTTCTATGCATTTTTCTATTTTTTTTTCTTCTAGAAGGACATTCTCCTGATATAAGCCTACACGAAAAAATAGAATTAGCGAAATCGGTCCAGCCGTTTAGGCGTGATGCGATGACATCGGGAAATAGCTCTCCATTTTTATATATAAGATGTGGTATTTATTCTATGCTAGTAGTGTCAGTAATGTATGCAAGCGAGCACAAAATAAAAATAGAGAGAAGAGGCGGAGCAATAATAGGTGAATTAAAAGAGTAAAACCTTAGAAAATTATAGATCAACAGTTTTCAAATAGCTACTGATCAAGCCTGACTAGGGAATCCAATCCCGCAAACCGCGGATCCCGCAAATGCGGGATCCCGCACGTTTGCGGGACTGAAAATGAAAAAATAATAAACAATAAGAATGGGCTCAGATGAAGTTCTGATTATTAATTACATCTTGTACAACCTCATTAATGAAAGATTTTTCAACTTTCACTGGAAAAACGGGACTTTTCTTTGAAATTCACATGAAAAATAACTAAACTTTCAGTTTTTATGTTACAACTAAGTAAGTTTTGAATTTATATTTGTGTTGTGTGAATACTGTATCGGAACGAAACAAAATCAATGTCATTGAATTACTCTATGGCTAGGGATTCTCGCACGGTAGGAGATTCAGTATCGAGCGTAGTAAATTGTCAAAAGAAGGTAACTGCGTGATGTATTGTTAGTTAATGCAGAAACCAAATTGATCGACAAAATACCAGGATAAGCCAGGAACTTATAGTGTCGCTATCTCATCGGATAAAAGAACGCCGTACATCAATGGCCGTTATATGGTTGTGAATCCTGACATCTGACGAAACCTCAACAAAAGAAGATCCTTAGTGTTAAGAATAGATTTCTGCGACAGATTTTGGGGATTAGATGGTACCACTATGTCACAACAGCGAATCACCTCAGTGATCCAGAATCTCAAATTGAGCTGGCTTGGCCATGTTCTCCGCATGTCCCCCGAGAGTCTTGAATATGCAAGTCTTTACAACAATCCGAATGGGACAAGAAGACGAGGTAGGCCGAAATTAACAATGATGCGGGCATTCACTGAGGTTCTACCAGATGTTGGACTGAGCTGGGATGAAGCTATGCAACTGGCGCAAGATAGAGAGGTTTGGAGGAACTTCGTGGCCTCCACATGGTCCACACGGGGAGCGATTGTGGATTAAGTAAGTATATCAATGACTGCCGTAAAAATATCTAGAAAAAGATTCAGGATCTACAAATGTGGTGGACGATCCATTCTTTTATCTGAGAAAAGTAAGAATTGAAATGTGTTTGTTGAATAGAGAGAATGCTGTCAGACGCGCAGGTCTAACAAGAAACTGAACACCAGCAAGTTGATGACAACGACATCAACGATGATAAAAAAGGCATACCTTTAACGTATCTATCTATCTGTTAAATGATGATCCTTCGCTTACACTAGAAAATGAATGAGAACGTAGTCTCCGTACCAAATGGATAGCTGAGTCTAGACCTGTTGTGCCTGTATCCGTACCCAATCGAGATAATTCTCTTGATCTGATGCGGAGGGAATAGAGGAAAGCACTTGGATGTTGTAGAGGTGGGAATAACGGCTTAAATTCATAAACTTTATAGCAGTTTCATAAATTTTAAATAACGTTATTTTTAAAGGCTTAAAGCTTATTTATTTCATTAGTATCCGGAAAAACTTTCCTACAAAAAAATCATTCCGAAAATTTGATGTCCGTTGGCGTTAATGTATAATTTCGCTAAAAAAGTCATTCAGTAAAGTCATAACTCTGATATATTTACAAATATCGTTTAATACCAACAACGAGAATAGCTTATTTTTATTTATCGAATATTTTTATCAGCGTTATAATAAACGCTCACCTCTACTTGGAAACTGCTTACAATTATGTAAACTCAATTCCGTCTACAACGTTTAGACACTTTATGATTTCTTCGGAAGTATTATCAGAAAACAATAACTAGTTTTTGTGCCTCTTAAATCAATAATTCATTCGTCAATACTCATAGTCATAATGTTAAAAGCTTAAACGCTCAAATGTTGAATTATATTGTTCCTTAAAAGAAGCGGATTTTTTTACACTTACCTCTAAAATATCATTATTTTCAATTGCTAACACTTCTAATAATTAAAAAAATGCATACTTATTTTTATTTTATGGTTTTCTTAATAATAATAACCTACTTCAAACAAAGAAATGTCAATCCCGCTAATCCCGCAAATCCCGCGGGATCCGCGGGATTGAGGTCACCAATCCCGCAGGCTTGCGGGATCGCGAATATGGTGCGGGATTGGATTCCCTAAGCCTGACTATCTGTAACTACGACGTAAAGCAAGACGGGTTGATGCTAGTATAAAAATAAATATGTAGTGGAGGGTGGGTGCCGGGTGGTCAGTGATGCTGTTATTTATAATAGCTGCCGGTTTTTCCAACCCGAAAACGGCGGGTCCATAGGTGGTGGCTAATGGAGTGGCTCTAAAGACCTAGGGTATCATCCTCCCGAACCAAAACTGGAATGAACAAAATTATAAGTTTTATAGAATATGTAATAACTAATGACTCTAAAAATTCTTTACTAATGTTCGATTTTTAAATGGAACAAACCACTACGGGCTTACGACCGTCTTCTACTGTTATTTCAAAGGCTGGCTTAGTGTGATCACTATCGTTAACAACGTTCGCCATTAGGTGGTAATGTTTAATTCTCCGAAACTCCTATAATCATGAGAATTCTCAACATGTCGAAAAATCTCATATATGCAACAAGTAGAAATATAATAATAAATGAAATATAGAGATAAAAGTTGGAAATTATTGAGAACAAGAGAGCAACCAAATTTAAAGACTGCGACTGCTGTCATGTATTTGGCGCCAGGATATGACTATATCCATTTTTGTTAATGTCTGTATATTACAGTTGTGGCTTGTTTTGTTAATGCTGGTTTGTGTTTTGTTGGTGTCTCTATTTATTGAATAAAAAATATTAAAAATAATTCAGTTCTGCGCCACTAAAGAGTTGTTTGCTGGGAATGCCAAGCATCTGCGAGATATCGCCATAAATTTTTTAGATGATGATGATAATGGATGATTTGTCTGCGCCGTTTAATGGATTTCCATCTCAAGGGCGCACGGGAAACTCTGTGGGAAGAGCAATGTCTTCAGTTTGCTCCTGAATGTGCTGATTTAGACCTTTGATTGGTCAACGATTGTCGCGAGAGCATGCGATTAGCTGAACTAGGGCTAATCAAAACAACAAGAGACAAATAAAAACTGTTCGAATAAATATTGCTCCGCCTCATTATTTTCGCGAAAGAGGGTCACTTGCCTAGCATAGTATTATAACTAATGAAAAATAATTGTGAAAAGTCGAATTTCAGAGCCCCAGGAGACAGAGAGAAATAAAAACTGGACCCCTATTCTGTAGCAAGTGTAGGGTAGTCACTTGAAAAAAAGTGACTATTAGGCGATACATTTTGTATGAAAAACGTCTATATGCGATTCTCGCATTCGATACGTATAGACGTTTTTCATACAAAATGTATCGCCTAATAGTCACTTTTTTCAAGTGACTACCCTACACTTGCTACAGAATAGGGGTACTGTATAGATTTAGACGAAGAAGAATAAAATAAAGAAGTAAGTAGGTACATGATTACAAATAATACACTTGTCACAGCTCTCATTGTGTGGTTCACGCGTATTCCGCGACAGATGAATTTAAAATTGTCTATTGTGACACAACTATTTATTTCCATAAAATATAATAAAGTTATTTATGTATTATTTGTAATATTTACCCTCGTAAATTCTACGTCACACTTATAAATTGACAATTTCTATTGCCGATTACACAATTTTATGGATTTCGCGTAAATACATAAATTTATAAGAGGTGCGTGCATTTCTCTATAATGGCAACACTGCATGGGTAGGTAGGTACTTATGTCATAATCTCCCGCCATTCGTTTTGGACACGCATTATTATGATTATAATATTAGAATTTTCGTTAGTTTGCAAATAATAAAATTTATATATTACTAGTAGGTACATAAGTATTAGATTCTTTTTTTTAGTTTTTGGTCTGTAACATTTAAATTAGGTCGTTAAAATTTTGGACATTTTTGTATGTATTTAAAAATATCGCAATTTATTCTAAAAATTGACTTGAATAGTTTTTATTCTATCTCTTTTCGTTCCCTTGATTTTTATAATCAAAGTTGATGAGAAACAAGATTAAAAATATTAAAATTCCTAACACTTTAATTTTCACCACATTTCTTTGGCTTTCAAATGAGATGAATTTTAAAAAAATATTCCGATTCATCATCATTCTCCGTTTAAGCCCCCCCCCCCCCGCACACCGCAAGCCAACCCGGAGGAGACAAATTCGAAGCGAACCCGACCCGCACGAAACCGACCCTCTAGTTCGATCGAAGCAACCAAACGAAAAAGCCGACCCCACACAATTCAAGCCCGCCGCGGATCCCCCCCCCCCTCCTCAACCAACCCACAATGCGAGGGGCCTAAACTCCACATAGGAGCATAGGGAGGCATCAAGAGCTCTCCATTGCGCTGGAAAGCGTCCGAGGCCCATGGTGCCTTTTCTGACCCGTTGAGGTTTAAGGACGTGAGGTGGTCAATCTCACGGTCCCGATCTGATTTTTCAATTTCCTGCCTCATACAGGTGCTCGAAAAATTCCGATTACCAAGAGAAAAATAAATAAATACACAATTTATAATTTTTCAGTTTCAAAAACTTTAAGTGCATCTACAAAAGAAAAAACAGAAATTTTCTCAAAAATTTCACATATTCATATATGAATTTTTATCTTTTACTAGCTTTCCCAACAGACGTTGTCCTGTGTTCCTAACTATGAATATTGAATTCGAAATTTGTATGGTGATGAATTAATTATCATTTGACCAATGTAATTCCGACCGATGCGTCTGTTTTAAACCATGTATATTCCATCCGCATTCTGTCAATCGCACCAACTATCTAACGATTGGTAGTTTCTGTCAAAATTTCAATAATTGAAATAAAAATTATGTGGACTACTACAAAGGTTGCCTACGTAGAGTTTTCTTTAATTTTCTAATTTTTCACGCAACTTTCTTATTTTTTTCTATCAAAAGAACCTTCTCCTGATAAAAGCCAACACGAAAAAAAATAATAAGCAAAATTATTGGTCTAGCCGTTGAGGCGTGATGCGATGATCACGGAAAATAGCTCTCCATTTTTATATATAAGATTTGTACTCTTCGCTTGTTCAAGTGTTGAAATAACTCTTTGTACACCCATAGATATGCGAGATGCAAATCTAATTTAAATTAATATATATAAGTAATTACTACTTTATTTATAAAAAATCTATGTAAATGTACACAAAGTCTTTTATAGGTAGCTATATAAATTGAGGGCTGTTGCATTTTGAATTCGTATTTTATGCATTTAAAAAAAACAGAAAAACATTTTCAGTGGTTGGAATCAAATAAACAATAGTTTTTGAATGAAAACCGTAACATTTGAAATCATCAGAATGATTGCTATTGTATGAAAACTTAAAACGATTATTATTACGAAGCCCTCCACACTTTACAATTCAAAAACCATTATCGGAAAGTATTTCTTATAGGGGATGACTGATGTTAGGGTTGCCAATTTTTTTTTAAATTGTATCTTTTTTTTCTATATTACCGGCGATTCATTCTATTCGGAACGTATTGCGCCGTGGTTTGAATTATATAGATATTAGCAAAAGAATAGACAATATTCATCTCCAAGAGTTAAGGAAAGACAAAAAAAAAAGAATCAGATTAAAATCATATTTTGTTCTACAAAATTTAAAAGGATTTTACAAATATTTCGACAATTAATACTAAGAAGGTGGGCAATATTTTTATCGGGTATTGGACATCAGGGATATTAAAGTATATAGGTGATGCGTCCCTAATAGGGCAACCCAAAAAAACATGGTCCATCGACTCCACGTCCAATCCGCACTCACACCATGGAGACGACACGAGATTAATTTTGAAAAGATGACCATCCAATCTGTGATGATTGAATCTCATTCGTGATAATGTCACTACTTGCTTTTTATTAAATTTGAGTCCATGATAACATGGCTTTCGTGAAATGCTTAATTTTATAGAACGGTAATAACTGCCCTTAGAATTACTCTCCAACTGCCAATAATCACTCCAGTCAGAAAATGCTCTATCAATACATTTTTTTTTAATATCGTTAAGAGGAAGGTGAATGTTTGGAGCAGGTTTTCCTGAATGAGTGGCGTCTTTAGCCAGTTGATCCACAGCCTCGTTATATTTAATACCACAATGGGAAGGAATCCACACCAAAGATACGGAACGGTCATACTGAGAATGCTCAAAAAAGAGAGAACGAATGCTAAGCACGATTTCATTATTACATAACCAGGAACCCGGGTTGCCGAGTAGACGAATAAGGGATAGGGAATCTGAAAGAATAACTGCTCTCTTAATAGCTCTTTCTTTATAAATAGAATCTGTGTTCACTCAAATTGAACACAAATACACTCTTTGATTATTTCATAGTAAGCTACATAAAGTTTCAGTCGTGAAAGAGGACAGCAGTTTCTTTATTATTATTTTTTTAAATGACGGTCTACATACTTTGATTTATTGAACATTTATGGCAAATGCTTTTAAAAAACAGTAATTTAAAACATATATATGAAATAAACAAATCAAATCAGTGAAAAAGTAAAGAGCAAAAATAGTTTATTTTTATTTATTCAATTTATTCAAGTTTTTTACGGCTATAAAGCCTTTTACATATTACAATTTTATTTATACACACTCCTCATCTCTATCCTCACCTACACAAAAAAAGACTTACGGACGAACTTACCAGTTATTATATTTTTTGATGTTGAAAAACTTCGCTTGAGTATTTCCATCACTGTCTAAAAAAAGTAAAAAGTACGTTGTTTAAAATGACCAAAAAAAAATGAACCGATCTCCTTAGCCTAGTTGTACTGGCGTGGACTTCAGATCCGAGGTCCCGGATTCGATTCCCGGTCGGGTCAGAGTTTTGTGTTTTTTCACTTGAAATTCCTACCCGGGGTTGGCCTGTCTCACATTTGACGGGACCGGTTAACTGGAAAAAATTGCCTCAGGAAATAAGTTCTGCCGGCTTAACTGACACCTTTGTGTAGAAAAGTATTATTTATTATTATTAAATGGGAAAATCATGATCTATTCTAGTAAAACTGGTTAATCAAAGAAAACTAACGAAATGGCACACGTCGAAAAACATAAGTACACCTTACCTAAAGTCAAGTCGAATCCATTTACAATATATCAGCTTCACAGCACAAAAAAAGTTAAAAAAAAACTTTTTTTTTCGGAAAAGTTGACAACCCTAGTAACGGATGCAGCGCAGTATGTGCATAGGAAGGTACCTACTATTATTACTATTCCATGAATGCAATAAATTCGAGTATTTTTTTCAATATAGCAACACTACTTTATAAAATTGAACTTGGGAAAAAGGAACATTCTAAATATTCAATGTAGTTCTCGTTGAACGATACAATATAAACATTTTTATAAAGTGTCTTTGTTGTATATTTGGTGGTCAGTGCATTATAAAATCATTGTCCATTTTGATTATTCGATTGTTATTTTAATTTTAGTAGGTTTGTAAATTATTATTAAATGTAGATAAATGTCACAATTGGAGAAATATTACGTATAACATTACATTTTATTGCGTAATTGTCATATCCGTCTATAGGTACCTACCAACGACAACGGTGGTATAAAAATATTATGTAGAATTATTTGGGGAAAATTTTAAGCTTTTGCTAAATTTTGATAATTGATGTTTACAAACATTTTTGGTAATGAAAATTTTTATTACATATCAACTTCTAAAGATAAAAAAAATATGTTAAAGTTGCCCGCAACGCTGAATGACAGATCGACTAAAGGAGCCTACTCGAGGAGTCCTCCACATCTATGATGCTTGAGTACCTACCGTTTGAAATAATTACACATACCTACCATACATATACCGCGTATAGTTTTCAGTTGTCAATTTTGTGTTGACGACCACCCCGACAACGAGAGAATGTTATAACAAAGCGTATCATATACCTAAAACTTGTAAAAATATGTCTATGTATAAAACTAACGCCCTGGTGGTAGAAGCATGAACTAACTATAATAATACACAATGATGATGCTACAAATCACCGTACTTACCTACGTAGAAAGCATTTGTCATCAGTGGCGTACCGAGGGGGGGGCGGAGGGGCGGACCGCCCCGGGCGCCTCTATTAGCAGGGCGGCAAAAATTATAGAAATGACCTTTTTTTTTTTTTTTTTAGAAAATGACATGTTTCCAGATACCAAATTTTAGAAATGACCTTTTTTTTTTTTAGGAAAGATACCAAAATTTAGAAATGACCTTTTTTTAGGAAAAGTTATGTGGGGGCGCCAAAAGGGTGTGGTTCCCGCCCCGGGCGCCAATAACCCACGGAACGCCACTGTTTGTCATACTATGGTTACTAGCAGCCAAAATGACATCGGACGGCAGGTATAGAAAAGGTTAAATAATAGTTAGATTGTCCTATAAATCAGTTATATTGTCCCTTGAAGGAGGCCAATTTAATATAATCTGACAATTTCACATTTCTCTGACAATTTAAAATTTCTCTGACAATTTCACGTTTCTCTGACAATTTCATAGTTCTCTCCGTGGCAACGGTTTTATTAAGGAACCTCTATAGAACTCTTTGGGAACCTCTGATTAAATATCACATTTATTTCGTCGATATAATTAGCAACGAATATCGACTTTCCGACGAAAATAATAATTATATATAAGTCAAATCAAATCAAAACTCTCTTTTAACTCCACTCAGGAACATAGGGAGGCAACAAGAGCTCTCCATAGCGATGACCTCCTCCCACACCATGTCCAACTCCCTAAGCTCTGCCTCAAAGGAACGAAACACGGTAATTATATCAGTAGGTATTTAAAATATTTTTTTCTCGTTGCTGGATTGGTTCTGTCCTATGTATGAAAAATATTCCGCGTGGGGTTAGAGATTTTCAGTGAAAATAACGGCTTATGGACAACCTTAACGAATTATTATAGTATGTGATAAGAGAACCAATGAAAAAGGAAAAGAAAATAAAATTCTTGACTATCTAAGTCCATGTTTATTTTTGTGAAAGTACCAAACTACGTACAGTCATAAGTATGAAATTGAATAAGTGCAAATTGTACCAAATGTAATTATTCGTTGGGCACACAAGACCATAATAATAATTATAAAAACATGTATGTCGGTAGAGTGTGCTAGGAGGATATGCAGATGTGTCCATTTCTTGGATAAACACTTGTGCAACGCAACCATTGTCATCGTCCTGTCCCCCCTTTGGTCCTGCAATGGAGATGGTCACTTCTATTATAATGTATTCATGCTTTTTAGTCCTGTTGTTATTTTTATCGCAGGTTCTGCTTATGTAAGTAGCAATAAGTAAGTTATATGTAAATTCAATTATACATCGGCGGTATAAAAATTTAAGGAATAATATACCAACTTTGTCGTGGGGTTGTCGGCTAAGAATAGCACCTCTGCTCTTTTTGCTGGTTTTGCGAGCATCCTGATGTAAGAGGCAGGGAATCGAAAAATCAAATCGGGACCGTGAGATCGACCACCTCACGTCCTAAAACCTCGACTGGTCAGAAAAGGCACAATGAGCCTCGGACGCCTTCGAGCACAATGGAGAGCTCTTGTTGCCTCCCTATGCTCCTGAGTGGGGTTTAGGCCTCCCGCATTGTGGGTTGGTCTGGGGGGATCCGCGGCGGACTTGGTTTGTGTGGGGCCGGCTTTTCGGTTTGATTACTTCGATCGAGCTAGGGGGTCGGTTTCGTGTGGATCGGGTTTGCTGCGGATTGATCTCCTCCGGGCTGGCTTGCGTTGTGCGGGGAGCCTTAAAGGGAGTACCTATGTATGTATACCTACTTACCTAATATTTCTCTGGTCGACAGTATAACATAATTATTATAATGTACCTACTACTTATTTTCAAACTAAATTAATCAAATTTTTAAGCAGAATATGGGGAAAGCTAATTTCAATGTTTTATTAACTCTCCTGGCGAGATGATAATAATATACTTCAAACATATTTTATTTGGTTACAGACGCGAAAACCTATTCCAACTGTCGATTTGTTGAAGAGAAATTATTTCTCGAGACAGATTGATAAGCATGATCGAGGTCTATGGGAGGAATTAGCCACCGAAAGAAGGCCTTCCATGTCAAACGAACCTTCTTGCCAAAATTCAGGCAAAAATAAAACTCCGAAGGTCCGAGACTGGCCCAATTTCGATGCGACCTCACGCCTCGAACAGGTACCAAAAAGGGGGCCGAAATTCGGCTATCAGATATAGTGTATATAGACAAACGGAAAAGGTTCCTGATGGTGTACAGACTACAGGGGCTGGAAGCTATCTTTTAACTATCTGACTCTTGACTCTAAATGCCTAAACGTACTTCCAGCAGAGACTCTAAATAGGACAGGATTTTACTTCGCGAAAATTATGCCACGACTAGCTGCAGTCAAAACGATCCTGCCTATTAACAATTTTAATGTCTATCTCGCGTGCATTTAATTATTATCGAGCTCAATATCAAAATAAACGTTCAATTACTTTATAAACGAACAAATCAATCAACCTTCTAGTCACATTACGTACGGGCTGTCATTTAAACCGCAAGTTCTTCCTCATTGGAATTCCAAATCGCTCAACTGCTTCGGTCTTAGCGCGCGACCTTTTCGCCAGTGAACCTCATGAACTGAGCTGAAAAGCGTCCAAATCAGCAACAGCCCATTCTCATAGACAGTCATGTGGGGAAGGTCTTCAGCTTGCGCCAACAGCCCTCCTACACATACCGGTTTTATAACTTTACGTTTATCACGGCGGCGAAAACTAAAATACAAACTCTATCTGTGCGCGGACAGACGCGAACTTTTAGTAAACTCATTCATAGCTCGACTGAATAAAATTACTCTCACGGGGAACAAACACACCAATGTACCTACTTTTACAAATGAAAATTCTACACTAAGCTTACTAGAAGGTTCTAAATATGAAATTCTTAACCGGATTCAAAAATAAACATTAAAGATAGGTCACACCACTGGTATCGGAAAATGGGGTAACCCGCGAATGACAGATAACAATTTGCGACGTGTGTTTGACATGTGACGTGTGAAAACAATACAGGAAGGTACATGCTGCAATACAATAAGCCCAATGGCACACAGAGATCACAAATATTCATAAATATGCCGTATCGCGTCGGCCATATATCTCTCATCTAAAACCACATCGATCAATTTGCTCATAAGCATGCTTGGCGGGGGGCAACCAAGCAACAAACAAAATACAACATAAAAATATATCTCTGTGCCCTATCATCGTCCTGGGGGTAGCTGCCAGCGACGAAACAAAAACACTCTAATAAAAATATGGCCACTCACCCGAAATTCAGCATACCTTCAAAATAAAAGCACACAGCACAAAAGCAAATAAACACGTCACATTCACACATATGAGGTATGGTCTGTCACTTGTCCCTTTCCAACCACGCCACGCCACCCCGCTCAGATCGGGAATCTTCCAGAGTAATGATCACAATTAAACGGAAGGTTTAATAAACAATCGCGGGACTCTAAACAAAACTCTAGATATGTGACACACCATAGCTCAATCGTCAAGCACTCGCAAATTACTACAGAAACTATAAAACGCGACGAAAATTATAAATTGATTAACAAGGAAACAAAATTGCAATAAACTATGGAGAGATGTTTTCTGAACGAGATCTAATATTGAACTGAAGTCAAAAAAAATCAAAGCATTCATCTCAAAACAGGGGAAATTTGCCTTCTATACTAATCGCTGTAAACAATCAAATTTTTAATGGTTTCCTGGACATACCTTCAGTGCGTAAAAATTCCGAACTGTCTAATCCGGCATAAACAAACAAGCCACTGTTTTTCAAACTGTTTACCATCGCGCTCCCAAACTTTCAAATAATGACTTAACAATATTTTGAATAACAAGATATGAATAAATCCCTCACATCAAGATCGGCAGTATCAAGCCAAGATACGTGAGATTTGTATGGCCAGGTCTACATTTTAAACGGTTTTTCAAACTTTGACGACAAAAAACACCAACTTAGAGGCTTCGCAGCATATATGTTCCATATATGGATTTACTCAGAATTCGGAGGAGAACATTTAGTGTGTCTGTGTGTGTGTGTGTGTCTGTGTGTGAGGGTGTGTATGTGGGTGTGTCTGTGTGTGTGTCTGTGTGTCTGTGTGTGTGTGTGTCTGTGTGTCCGTCCCCCCCTTATAACTTTTGATTCGCTTGATGCACAGATCCTAAAATTTCAGAAAATATTGAATACTTTAAGCCTACAAAGCTTGTATACTCAGAATTTTTAAATTTTCTTTCAGTCAGGGGTAATCAACCTTTGAATTTTTACAAATTTTTTTCATATATCTCGAAAACTATAAAAGCTAGAACCCTTAAATTTTGTATGTATATAGAAAAATACAATATCTCAAATTAAATTTAATGAAAAAGTTCCAGGGTTTCTCAAACTTTTTTTAAAAAGAAAAATATTTTTTTATGACAAATTTACGAGTTTCAGTGCCTATATTTCAGAATTTTATAAAAATATCGAAAAACACCGAAACACCCCAACTAGATAATTAATTTTTCTATAAAAAATGTGTACATTATATCAGTACATCTCAAACTTTTTTTAACAATTTTTGTAAAAATTTAATTTATTGACGACATCGTTTCATACAATAAACATACCGACTTAGTCAATCGACAGTTGGATCTCATGTTTACATGCAACTAGTTTATTATGCGTTTAAACTTCACTTCGATCCGGCTCGAAGGACCATGTTTTAACTTCGGATTCGGGAAATTCGTCTGGTTTAAATCAAAATGCATGGAACGGTTAAAGAACACGTATTTTTTAATTTGACATGGTTGAAGAAGAAGGATACGGAAGTAGCGATAACATAGATTAACAATCCATAGATATACCTAATGAATGCGGCGTAGAGCCGTACGAATTCAAACGACTCTAGTAGGTATAAGTTTTCGATGATCGAATATCAAAACGATCATCGAAAGAGTTTCGAAAAATTTTCATTCTAAAATGATCGGATGATTCGATCGTTTGATTTTAGAACACTAATTGCACGCTAATAATCGCTTATTTGCGTGCAATTATCTTTTGATAAAACTCGTACTAGCCCCACTGTTCCGTACTCAGGTCGTGCATGGGATCAATCTCACGGCCGCCCATCTTACTCTTTCACGACACAAACTTTTAAAGCCCTTTTGATTTTGATACCTGATTTTGCTTCAGGGTCACGATTAACACAAATTACTTAGTTTGAAAAGCGTTTGAAAAATTCTGCTAAAAACCAATCTTCTTTACAAGAAAATGGCCAATCTGATATTCTGTAACCTAAGGATCAGAGATATTGTTACTTAATACTAATAATTATTACAATTACACACAAAATTTATTACAAACTAGCTGACCCGCCAAACTTGGTTCAACATCTTCATAGATAATTCTTTACAAATTATCTGCTAACTTTCTGAAACATCATGGCAAATAAAAATTCGCTAATCAAACAAACAAACAAAAAAATTAAATTTCCGAATACAAACGGCATAACCTGACAACATATTAATCTAATATAGGTAACTCACTTTTTATTCACTTTCTGCATTTTAATTTATAAAAAAATAAATACGCTTTAAATATGTTAAAAAAATCTAAAATCAAAACTTGAAAGAAACTCTATTAAGAATCTGCGTACCAATGTTTTGAAACTCAATGGTTGTCAAGTAAATAAAAATTGTGTTGTTATTAGAATTTTGCACATTTGGCTTTATTGTCAGTAAATACGTTCCATACTAACTGTAATATCTTTATAGTATTATTTGCTATTCATTTTTCGAATTTTCAATAATTATTCTGTTATCGGGATCGGAGAAGAATCCAATAAATCAAACATCGGAGGAATCTATTTGGGCCGATCTCGAGTTATGAGTGTTCGCACTAACCCGACTTTCCTTTATTATTATAGATAATAAGTGGTATCCGACTTTGCTCCTCCTTCTCTTAACTAAATCTGATTTAAATAAGTTGTTACCTACATATATTAATAATTTTCATTTTGATTCGGAACTCGGTACCCCACAGTGTAGGTACTAATCATACAACGCATGAATCATGATTGCAATTTTTATCAAGTGGTACAAATTATATTTTCATAACGTGATTCGGCAAATCCAATATGAATCAGTTGCTAATTTCGAAATGGGGGGTGGTGGGGTCTTGTCCTGATAATTTTAACAAATTTCAAATGATTGATCTCAACCTGTTTCGAACTATGATTGATGACATCATCAGACTGTTCCGTAAATCTATTTCTGGTATTGAATATTGTGTTATTCAATTATTATTTGATTGTCATGAATCATTTTATGATGTTTGAATTATATTGAGCAAATGTTCAAAATATTTCATGATTATTTTTTGTTTAATAATTTCTACACTAGCAGAGGAATCTGTTGGATGATAGGCATGGAATAGAGTCACTTATTGGGATGGTTGGTAGACCAGTGGTAAAAATAAATTAACAAAATCTTTTTTTTATTACATTTTTGCAACAAAAAATAATATACAGTTGATACAGATATTATACAAACATTAGGAAAAATAGAGTGCATGCAACCTACCAGGCAGTGCCCGTTTATGGGTATTACAATAATAAAAATCGACAGATTTCTTTTGTATATCATAGAGGAGGTCGTGGGTTCGAATCCAGCCGACCATTTCCACTCTCACAATAAAAATTTCGCTTTTACGTGAAAGATGTCTAGGGTTGCCATACGCCCTGTATTTGACCATCACAAAATAACATGACAAAATAAGTAAGAACTTTTCGAGAAACAGACTTTTCGAGACTGAACTGGAAAGATATAAGAGTGTTTTAACTAAAATAACGAATTACTGACGAACATTAGCAATTATAATATAGGATACTTACCTTTTTTGTCGTCCATTGCTAAATATGAACTTTAGTCCTTTAGTTTTGTCGTCCATTGCTAAATATGGACCACAATGTAAATGAGGCGAAAAAAATTGCTAAAACTGCATTTATCTATGCCTTTGAATGCTGTAATTACATACCAACAATAGGCAATAATGGGAGTAGGTATAGATATGACAATTATTGTCTACACTATATTTTCTATGGTTTCAAATGTTGTTTGTATGTGAGCATAGGAAAATAGGGGTCTCACTTACCATAAAACGCAGCATTATTGCGGATAAACTAAGAAAACTCTGCTCCAATTGTGGTGAATATTTTTGTCCTCTCAATGAAAGCCGCAAAGGTCATGACCTGACAGTATGGAAGTATAACAGTTCAACATTTAAAAAAAAATATTGCCATTGTTAAAAATTTTAATCTCAGAGACACGTGTTTTTTTTTTCTTAATTGGTGGGATTTTCATATTTAGTAATAATATTTGACAACATAGGTACATAACCTTATAAATCAAGTATTGATAGAAAAACATGCTCATTATTGACAAACTTGTCAAACGTGTTATTAAAAATGATTTTTTAAAAAAATATATATATTTGTGTAAAAACTTGCAAAGGGTTCTTTTGTTGGTTGGGTAGAACCTGTTTTGTCGTTGAAAAATGTTTACGCAATCAGCGAGTCTAATGTGAAAGAGATTTAAATTTAACAATAAACGAATATCTACAATCTACATTATTGCGTAATAGTTTAGTTTATGTATAAAGGGTGTAGCAGAACATACCTAAGACTAAACGAAAGTCCAGAGATATAACATATCTTAAGGTTTTTAAAGTACCTACTGCTGTTTTGATAAAAATGGCTTGTAGAGTGATCACTTTTTCGCACTGCTTTTTCGTTAAAACATTAAACTTTTCTAAAATCAAATTAACGACACATAATTTATTTACATGTCGTAAAATGTCGTACCTATGGCCATCAGATTCGAACTCGCATGCCTAAATATCATCTGATTAGGTAGTACCTACCTATATTTCGCAAAACCAAACATTTAAATTTTCTTTTCTGACTGAGAAAAGAAAAAAAATATAAATAAATGTTTTCCTTGGACTTGTACAGTGCTGCCATATCAACGCCATTTTTATAGTAATTCAATATTTTTTTGTCTACGAATGCACTCAAATGTTATAAACCGTATGCCAGTATTGATTTATCCGCCTGCCTTGAAGCTCTCACTTAATGATTTGGAAATTCGGGCAGTGGTGCAGAGATTAAGGAGAGCAGAGCACTGGTGCATGGGCCAGGACCTACTCCTACTCGCAAGGCATTAACTATTGGCTGGAAACGCTCTTTGTTGTGTAGCTTCAAATAATATGTCCCAGCAAAAAGCGTCAATACTCTATAAAAGAGTACCTACATAAAAAAAAATCATCGCATATAGAGATGCTCTTTATTTTGCAAAAGCTCTAATGGTCTTTTTCACTAAGAATAGGGTACTGCTATTAAACAGCGATGAATGTGTTAGCTTAGAACATTTTCAATATTGTTACCATAGTAACAAAAAATGTAGTCATAATAATTTTGAAAGACTGTCGTCTTTTTAAATAACGTACTGCTTCGTAGAAACCCAGTACATTACACTCTTCATGCTAAACTTAGTTCAATTCTAAGTTCCCACCATATTTTCCCAAAAACTGATTAAAATGAATACATCCGTATCCATCAAAGGAACTATGTTTTTTAACATTGGGTGGCTATTTGTTTATTTTTATAAAACATGCTCTAGGGTATTTAGATTTTTTTTTTACAGATTTCACGTCATTTCCCATAATTTATGAAATATATACAAAATAGATTTCAAAATTATGCTAACTGGTTTTCGAAGACAGGACGTTTTCTTCTTCAGGCTTGCTGCAGATTAATTATTGAAGTTACAAAATATTTTCCACCAAGGTTTTAAGGTCGAAAGATTATTTTTTTACATAATTATGGTCTCAACCAAAGTGACATCTAGGCTCCAACCATTTAATGATATATTCATATAAAATAAATGGTTATTTTATTTAGCCTAGGTGTTACTAAAAAAAAACGGCGTATTGCACTTAGTTAAAAACTGATAGATCGTCAATATAGCACATCCACTGAATTCAGTTAGCATTTACGGTCGAATTCCAAAGATAGTCTATTTTCCGTACGATCTGATGATGTCTAGTGGAGACCATTCGATGCAAATTCTCAATTCAAACGAATCCATGACTGACTGTTCACATTGTTTTACTGCCCAAGAAGTGTGCATAAAGTTGATTTTATCAAAAAAATGTGCTAAATATGGAGTGTTGTTAGTTGGTGATGGGACATATATGACACCAACACAACATAATAGCAAGGTACCACTGCCTACATAATTAGAAATTTTATTTTTGTAAATGGAACCGTCACGTGGCTTCCACGCGGCCATATTGTCTACGGTCGTGTGCTGGAGACTTTTATCTTTGAAATGCACACGTCAGCCTGCGAGCGGGAAAACTACCATTCGGAATCGAGGCTATTCTATTGTATATCTTTTTTCTTCTGCTATCGTACTAAACTCACAAGATGGAATGAGATAGTTATAACAATATAACGGGCGCTTTTCGCGATTTTTGGAGATTATGAAAGTTTAATGGATAATAATTTTGATATTGTACAAAACACGTCACATCAAAAATGGATAATTATTGCCATCCTAAAAACAACATCAAACTGTTTTTAAACATTAAAGTTTTCACCGCATCTTATATTATTATTTCAGTATTAGTAAAATATTTTTTTTTCTATAGGTAAGTAATAATCATTATTAATATGTGCTCATTCAAAGTGAATACAAAACACTATTTTTACTATTATTTCACATTAAGCTATTTAAAGCTTGTGTCGTGAAAGAGGAAGATGGTCGGCACCTGGGATCGAACCCACGACCGCGGTCGTAGCCGCCAGGCTATCGGTGTCTTTTGCAATTATTGTTAAGTAGGTACCTGATTTTACATGGATGGTATAGATAGACCATTAAAGGATGACGTCATCTGACATTGGCTGGAGGGACAATGGCGACACACACACACACCACACATGCATAAACCATAGTGATGGGTAACAAAGTATTTTGCATAGCGACACACTCATACCAACTCTTAAACTTTTTGTTTATGTTTATCCCTCCAGGCTAATGTCAAAATCCACGTGGCCGTTAATGGTCTATTCTACATGTAAGACCCCAATTAGGGGCATAAGGAGACAACAAGAGCCCTCCACATTAATCGATTACCCTATATCTCGGATTCCACGACATTCAGCTCTGTTTCAAAAGAACAGAATAAAGTTTCTGCGACAATAGGTTAAATTATTAATTAGCTTCTAGAATTTTAATTAAAAAGTACCTACTTCAAATATCATGCATAAGAATCGTTAGGTTATTGCTTACCTACATTCGTTAGGTTATTATGAATAATGTAGGTAGGTATGTACTACACAACTGAACTTCAAAAACGTATAGAATTATCCCAAATATCCCGATAATTAAGGTAGGTAGGTACCTTAATAATGCTTTCACGCAAAATTTAGGTACCTACCGTTATCGATTTTGGATTAGGTACTTATAATCACTCAACAAAATTAGTTTTTGAGTAAAACTCTAAATTCAGTACGAAAGTAGACAATAATAATTATTGTTGTTGCAATAAACATTAATTCCTCAATGAGAGGGATGTGAAAATCAAATTAAAACTAACTAGAAAACTGCAATCGCCAACTTAACAATGGCAATTTTAATTGGTGACGTGTTTACTGACTAATCGGGAGGATATAGCTGGTCTATTGTCTGATCAAGATGGCGGCCGTTCTATACAAATTATATTTTGAAATGGTTGTGTAAGTATTTGATGTTTTATTATGAAAATAAGGTACCTACCTACGATATGTAGTTTTTTTTTTTCATTGTCTATGGCCAAGAGTGCTTCAGACACTGACAGTTCTGTTTTCAAATTGAACAGCACTGTGAAGTAAATACTGCAGAGTGCAGAGGTCAAAATATAGTTTAATTTACGCGCTCAATAAAAATAATTTGCTGTTAATTTACTACTTATAATATAAGAGTTTTTACGAATCTGAAAAACCTATTGATGAAATAAAATTAAATTTATGGTAAAATTTAGCGAAGAAAAAATCTAAGGCCAGTAAAACAGCGGAAAATTGGAAAATACAGACAGAGGTTTTTTTTTATTCTTCTTCTTTCTGGTCAGGGTCAATGAAAAAAAAAATTTTACAATTTCCACAAAGGTGTCAGTACCTACTTATTGATAACTGGCGCAACTTATTGCCTGAGGCATTTTTTCCAGTCAACCGGACTTCTCTAATATGAGCCAGGCCAACCCCGAATAGTAATTTCAAGTGAAAAACACTTCTGAACCGACCCGGAATCGAATCCGGAACCTCTTAGGTAAGTGCCTATACCACTAGGCTACCGAGGTCGGTGTTCAACTATGACAAAGTTTTGAGAATTTCTTACGATGACTGTCAAAACCGTTTCAATACTATACCTACGGGTGTAAAGTGTGGCGTTATTCTTGACACGATCGTGGTCCAATCTTCCATCCTTTTATATGAAATCAGTTTCACATTTTTTTTTGGATTCTTAGGGATACCAGAAATCATTTTAACGGAAACAACCAGAAACACATAATCTTAGAAATGTCATTTTTGTTAAAAAAAAAAAAAAAAAACAATACCAATAATTTATTACTAACTATAGTAAATTTTTATGGAGGTTTAAATGCCAGATAGTTTTGTGGACCACATCGTTAGAGGTCTCTAAACAAAAAATTACACCCGTATAGAATAGGAAAAATCAAATTTATCTTCGGTTCAATTTTCTTGGCTATAATTTTTTCATCAAATCAAGAAGTTCCAATTTGGTCCGCTTGCATAGACAGCTTTCATTAAAGAAGTATCATGGTATTCGTTCCAATTTTGCCCGCAGGCATAGACAGCTTTGTTAAACTGCTGATTTCGAATATAACGCGTGTTCGAAATTAGTTCTTCTTATTGAGTCGGCCATCTTGGTGATTAAATTCGGTTTATTTTATTAATTTCTATTGCAGTTGCATAAAATAATACGTAGGTGTATTATAATATTGTTCGGTAGATAATTTCTATAGCTTTGATCATTGGGTGGAAAAATTTCCTTTGGTAGGTAGTAGGTAGGTACTTGCTTTTAATCATTATTTGAATTTTTAGTAAGAATATTAAACGATGCAATGAATCGAAGATACATAATATATTCACTCTTTTTTTATACTGGCAACCTTTTACAGTTCTTAATTTGAATTCATACTGATATAATATTATGCTATTAAGTATGTAAGCCTTTAAAAAAAATATATAATATACTAGCTGACCCGAGATGTTTGTCCTGTCTTAATAATGAATATTGAGTTCGAATTGGTGTAACGCTAAACTAATTATTTTATCAATATACTCAATCGCACCAATTACCAAACTGGACACAAATTTAAAGTGAATTTTCTTCCTATTAGCCACTCTATATATAGATCTCTTTGTATACAGTTTATCTCTTTGTTTTTGACTTTAGAAAATGTTTTAAGGTGTGTTGATTTTGAGATGAATGTTATGGTAACACTGTTTAGTACTCTCTTCCCTAAAACGAGCTCTGCTCAATTGGGAAGGTAGCATTTATTTTGTTTCTGAATTGTAAATTTAATTGTATTTTGAATCATAACATTTTTGTAACCATTTTTTTCTGAATAAATTATTATGATTATTTTGTCAAACGCCATAAGTATACATTACAAAAAAATATATTGTCAACAGTACCAAGAAGGTTACATTTGATAAGTTCATTTTTCCTAACAATTTTGAAATCTAATATCGAAGACATAAACAGAATCATCAATTATAGGACAAATTATTCCATAAACAAATTGGTGAGTTTTCCATTCATTGCCCCAGTGAACAATTCATAAAAGTACCAAAAATAATGGCGATTTTACCCTCTCACTGGTATCCACGTACTTAATGTGGGGTATATTGTTACTATTTGTTTCTATACAGAGTGTGTGAGATCAAGCCAGATATTGAAAAAAAAACGTTGTTGGTTTTTTCATGTAAATCTAATCAAGCACCTGCCGGTTCAGTCGATGATTTTCATAATGGAGGTCGTGAGTTCGATTCCCAGTGCCAATCACCTTTCTCTTTCAAAACAAAAGCTTTGCGATTAAGGATATTCAATATGTGTGATCTCAACCTCCCACCGCAGTCTAGGCCTGCCAACTCTTCTTCTCCCACCTGGCTGTCCTTCCAGGGTTCTTTTTGGTGTGCGCGTCGATGGCATCTTCTGCACATGTCCTGCCTATCTAAGCCTGTTCAATATTAGGTACATGGGCAGCGAGTGTTGGGGCCTTGTAAAATATATATTATAATAATACTCGTAGTTCTTCATTAAACCTTTTCTCCATTCTTCCTCATCGCACACTAGTCCCAGTATTCTTCGCAGAACTCTTCTCTCAAATACATCTATCAATAGGTCAATATGGTCCGCATTTTCCTTATTTATGTTGGAATTCAGATAGGTGAAATCATCTACCATTTCGAAATTGAATACATTGTTATACTTCTGCATTGTTTCATAACTTTTGTTTTATCTTCATTTTATACTTAGTCCCACTTCCTTGGGCGCGGCTTCTAGAGGGGTAAAGACTTTTTGTAATTTAGAAGAGTACCTACCTACTTTCTTTTAATTTTATTAGAAATATTGCCTTAAATAATGTACCTTCATATAGAATAGGTACTTATTTAATTACTTTATATTAGTATCGGGTGAAACATGTATGTATATGATAACCAAACACCCTGTTTTAATAATACCAATTCGAGGGAGGAAAACTAGGAACTTTCCCACGAAGTCCGCGAGCCGTTCCACTCCCTCTCCCTGCCTCAAGTCACGTGACTCCATGTACACACCGTAATGTTCAATTATTATATTCCTCCCGTCACCTACACGAACAGCTCGCCACGTGTCTTATTTTTAATATTTGCCTTATTCCATTACTATTGTTGCTAGTTTTAAGATACAATTTCAACGCTTGTTGTTGTTCAAGCACTCTAAAATGATTACTTTCGTCCGCCATCTTGTACTTTTTATTTACACGCGTATACGCCACTGAAGTTTACAATGTAAAAATATATTATGATGATGATTAGATGATTCAGTCTAAATTACATTTTTGATGCGTCCGTCATAAATTTTTTGTATTTGCACTTTTTAATGGTTATAACATACATTGTTTTTATACTTATGTTGATTTTGGGTGCATCAAAACAGCAACAGAACACTGAACAACACAAACGTAGGTACGTATTGAAAGAAATTATGTAGTAGGTACGTAACTTATTATACGATCTCTAACTTGCTGCAGAAAATCTACATATTAATACGTGAAGGAAAAACTTTGTAACCATTTTCACGAAAAATTCGCAGATAGAGGAGTGTGAAATTTCGCACACGTAGGTATAGTTTATGTAGAGAAGAGGTGGCGAAGGCTAATATTTTTTGTTAAATCATGTATACATATACAATATACATTAAATCAATACCAAAAAAACTTTACAAACACTATAAAAATATAAAAATAATAGAAAAAAAATTGTAATAGAAAAAACTTATCAACATTTAAAATTTGACGTATCCATGTCATTGTTATTGAAAGAAAATTTTGAAATAGCGCTCGCTCATTCTTTGACAATGGAACCAAACTTATAATTCAAATAAGTTGAACACTGGTCAACAACTAGTTTAAATAAAAATGTCAGTTTAAAATGAAGTCACAATTTTGATGCTATTTTCCATAATATTTTACCAAAATGACGGGGGCGTGCGGTATTTCTTCTTTGTGAAATTGTTCGAACCAACTACATAATATTTTGATGCTACAATTATTTTTTACACAAAAAATTTAGCATATGACAAATGACACAGAATATCATGTACGATTTTTAAAGAGTAAGTATTTTTTTCAAATTTGAACCACACCAGGCTTACGCTTACACTATTTCCAAAGGATAGCTTTGTATGATTATTCTACGTTAACAACGTTCCCCAAGTAGCTGGTTAATTTTGCTTAATACACGAAACTCTTAATCATGGCAATCTTCAACCATCTCTGGGTCATGCCCACCTCATCTAACTCCGTCCGACAACTGTGTCATATCTTTATCTACCTGATGGCCTACCTACTCGTCTTTTTCCAGTTCTGGGCCACCATTTTTACTCATCGACTCCAGAACAATTCATCGCGAAACACAATGTTGCTGTATGTTAATACTCTAGTAACATGAATTTTTCGGCTACCCCAGCGACCTACTTCTGTTCGTGTTTGTATTTTATAGAATATGTGCCAAGTGTTTGTAACTAAAATCTTTTATAGTAAGCTACAAGCTTGTGTCGTGAGTGTGGTTGGCACCTGTGCCTGATGTGATCGAATCCGCGACTTCCGCACGAAACAATACGAAATTCGGCGGGTTAGAGTCCGCCAGGCTACCAAAAACTTCAAATCATTTAGATAACTAACTATGCATGCCAATCAAATATTAAAAAGAAAAAAAAATACAAGGAAATGATTAACCCTCCAGTGAGCAGTCTGAAAATAATTATCATTAATTTCACTCGGGTATAAATTCACCGCAATCGTCATTTGGCGGCGTGTATTAACTCGAGTTGTACTAGGCACCTACTTGGATAGTTTTTATATCTCACGCATATTAATTCAATTACTTTCCCATACGTAACGATATAAATGATGATATAATGCATTTAGCTGGGTACACACTTGTACTTATTTCATTGTGTTATCATTTTTATTTGGGGTTGATTTTTGCGAAGGGGCGCCGACGAATTGGCTTGCGTATCAAATTTAGTTTCCATACGAAATATTTGTTTGATGTGTTTATATTTTTTTTTCTTAGTTTTGCTTAGGGCAAAGAGTTGACAATAAACTTTCAATTTTGATAGTTATGAGGTACTTAGACCATCTTCTACTGCTATTTTCCAAGGTTTCTTAGTTCGGTCACTCCAGTTTTTAGACTTCAATATCAAGTGATAAACGATGTTTTTGAAAAGAAAACGAGGGTGAAATGGCATGTGTCTGTTTTAGTAGAACACAGAATATTAAAAAATATAAACTCCCGTAAACTTTTCATATAGGTACTATATATTTTCAAATTTTAGAACGTTGACCATAACTCTTGAATATAACTCATTCAATAAAATAGTCATTTTGTGACCTTATTCGAGTATAGGAAGTCAACAAAATCTCTCAACTGCGGTTGATTTTAGTGCGATTTAAATGGTCTGAAGCACTTATCATCTTTTCTTTTCAAAGGAATCATAACAGTCTTCTTAGTTCCTGACAGATATTTATTCTAGTCCAACGGTCTTCTCCAATCTAAAATAGGAGTCAAACACTGAAAGCTTCTTACTTGACCGGGACCTCTCGCGCAGTAATTCATGATTGAGTAAACGGTTTGCAACCCCTGATTAAACACAGGGCTGGGGGTGGGAACGAAGCTATGACTCGATCACACGATATTATTATTGGTGAATCTACCCACCTACCCTCTCTGCTATTATTGTGTGCAGTTTTCCATCACTGCGACAGCCTCATTTCCTGTTGGAATCTTGTTGGGGTAGCACGCGGACACGACACTGCTGCGCGGTTACTTCTGTCATTTTTTAGAACAAATTCAAACAGTTGTCATTTTATTGTTCATAGAACAAATTGAAACAGTTTTCATTTGATCTTAGAACAAAGTTATATAGTTGTCATTTGTCCCTTGGAACAAATTCAAACAAGTGTCATTTGTTTAGAAATGTCATTGCGAAATTTAACTGAAATGGCGGGAAGAAAATGTCGCAAGGTATGTTATAGTTTTCTATTGTAGGTTTTTCTACCAACTGATTTTTTTTTTGTTTTTGTTTGAGTAGGTGCCTACCTCTTATTTTTATTACATAATATTAAACATATTTTTCCTCTTGTTTCAGTTTTTCAAGCGCCTAAAAATACATGGAGTGTTACCATCGACAACGCTGAACATGCGGTCAAACAAAGTTCTCCCTGAAGAGATGGTGACAAATCAAAACAATTCAAATTCCGAAGATTACCTTCAGTTAAGTCATTTGAATGCAAGTTTTGTTCCGTCTAACTCTATAGAAGTTTTAGTCGTTGAAACCGAAACAAGGATTCCGCCATTTCCGGTAACATCAAATCGTCCGCCATCTTTGTATGAAAACGTCAACTGTCAAACGAGCAATTGTGATTCAGCTTACTTCTCAGATGGAATGGAGTTTGGAGGGAACGATCATCTTGAATATGGCTGGAATATATCGTTTGAAAATTGTGAATCATCAAGAACATCGAGTTATTGTAATAAATGTAATAAAAGTGAGAGGTTCGAATATAAAGAAACGTTTGAGAATCTCTGGAATGAAACAATTGAAAGTTTAGTGGATTTATCATAATGATTTTGTAGTGCATTTTCAGTGGCATCCAAACATTTATTGTGTTAACATAAAGTGAATAGTGTTAAGAATCAAAGAAAGAAGTTACTGAATGAACTTTAAAAATTGTGTAAATATGTAAAATACCTATGTTATATTATAATTTTTAAAGCTTTTCTGAAATGTATATTATAATAAACGAATTTATACCTAATAATTGATTATCTTTAACTTTTTTCTCATTTATTAGTCGGTACAGAATTACTTTAGCCATCAGAGATAAATATTTTGTTCTTCTCAATCTTTCAATCAATAGTCCTTTGAAGACCCACCTTAGGGGCAGAGGGAGGCGATATGTGCCCTCCCCATGGTCAAATATGAGCACTGTAAAATTTCGTTTTTGTATTTTGTAATATTATGAATTGGATTGCTTAAAAAATGTGAGAACAAAGCACCAAAAAATATGACGTATGCATTGTGTAAAGTAGCCTGAAAGAGTGGTTGCATTATTTTAAACTAACATTATTAAAGAAAGTCAGAATGCTTATGACTTCAGGGTTCAATCTGTGTGAGTTCTGCCTATCTATATTTTCTAAGATACTTTAAAGCAATAAACAAGCTCCGAACAATCTGAAAATGGTATCACATAGTACAAGAATAATCAGATTTATATTCCATTGCGTAACTAATTTTTGGACCAGGACGGCCCTGTAAAGGACTTTTAGTTTCGACTGGACTAAACACCTTCTCATACAAAAGAGAACAGCAGATAAGGATCATAACATATTCTTGCAGGATAATAACAAGAGGAGCAGGCCGGAGAAATTAGCCGGATTGAGGTGGTGTGTAGCCTAGCGGCTATGATGCCGGCTTTCGTACTGTTTCTTTTGGAGGTCGTAGGTTCGATCCCAGGTGCAGACCATCTTCCTCTTCACTACACAAGCTTTAAATAGCTTACTGTGAAAGAGTCAAAGTGTATTTGTGTTCACTTTGAGTGAACACAGATTCATTTTATTAAAAAAAATATCTCCTCTGTATACCATACCAGTTTGTCTAACGTTCTACCAAACACTCTGTATAGCAAGGGTGTCGCCAAGGGGGGGGGGGGGGGCAGGGGGGATAGAGATTTAAAAATGTACCCAATTCATATTTTCCTCCTCCTCCATAATATAGGGCATACGGAGAATAGCCTATGAATGGGTCAAATTGCCCCCACCTGGGCCCCGGGCTGGCGACGACCTTGCTGTATAGTGTACCTATAGATGCCAGTAGTATCTACTAGAACTATGCAAATATGTTTCTTATTGTTTTGTGCAATACAATTAAAATATTTTCATATTACTCAATTACTCTAGTTCTGGGTTAATTTTTTTTTAATAAAAATGAAAAAAATTAATAAAAATGACCCGAAGTGAATACAAATACATTTTCGACATCTTTCACATAAAGCAAAGCTATTGTTGTGAAAGTGAAAATGGTCGGCACCGGGATTCGAACCCACGACCTCCAATACGCTGTGCGCACGAAAGTCGTACCTACAGTGAGACACATTTAATAGTGCAGTTTTTTTTTAAAGAAAATTCATATCTTTATGTACTCAAGGGTAAGTAGGTATGCGAATCCATAGAAATTAAAACATCAAATTTCAAAAATAAATTATTTTTATATTTTGTAACAATCATAGTTAGGATATTTTTTTATCAAAAATTTGTACAAAAATGTATATTCGATATAAAAAATATATATTTGCATATTCACGGACATTCTTCACCAAACCGAAATAATTATTGAATATTTATTTTATATAATTTTATATTCGTTTTATTTTATATATTTTGAAACATCATCATAAAATTTGGATTGTTTTCTATAAGTAATATTATATGCAGGTAATAAAAATCATTCATAATATAAAAAAGCATAAATTACACATGTTTCCATATATAAATATCTAAAAATAATTTGACATAAATACTTACTTATACTATTTACAAAAAAATATGACTATGTTTTCACTCATTTTTTATAAATTGTTTTTTTTTTAACATTGCGAGATCACAAAGTTTGTTCAAATAAATTGGATCACACCACATTGCAGTTGTGCGATAAAAAATTCTTTGGTAATAATTCTTTGACTTTTTTTTTGGGACAACTATGTATTATCCGTGGTAGCTTGTTCTTTGTCAGTAGGCAACTTCAGCGCCCCAAGGTCTATATGGTTTTGAACCACTCTGCACATACTGATGGTGTGAAGGAGGCGCCGAACTCGGAGTCGGATGATGATACGAAGAAGGCACATGCGGACTGGTCACATAACTGGAAGAACTCATCACTGGTAAGGGAGCCGGGACAGGAGCTGAAGAAACGGAAGTCTCCGTGTATCCATGGTGTTCGTGAAGAGTTGGATGGGTCGCAGGTGCCGTGCTCAATGGTGCGTGCGCGTGCGAGTGCGCATGGGAATAAGTATGCGGTTGAGCTCCGCCCACTTGCGGATATGCAGGTGGATACGCAGACGGATATGGTGTTGAGCAGGACTTTGAAGCCAGCTCTCTTTGGGCGGCGAAACATTGGAGATGACTCATCAGTCTAAGTCTCATTGGGTCCTGGATGTCCAAACCTTCGCAAGAGACGAGATATCTGGCTACTTCGGAGGCACATTCTCTGAAGCCTATGTTGTGGTAGTCCATGGCGTATCTTTGAGGGTCGTATGCCAGTGTGTCTAAACCTAGGGAAGAAAGAAAATACTATTATTAGTTTTATTGCTTTTTTTACATGTCTATTTCTGAAAAGAGCTTGATGCAATTGATAATGTTTTTTGCAATAAATTTGAAAGGTTAAATAATTTACGAGTTCCTAAAAAGATGTAACTAGGTAAAAAATTGAAAATTCCAGTTTAGAAAAATATCGAAATGTTCTTTTTGAAGAAGAAAATGAAAAACTTTTTAAATTGATATCTATATATTCATTATATTTTGTGAATAAAAAGAATTCTAAATAATAAACAATTTGAACAAATTACTTGTACTCAATCAATTTGAATTATTAAAAAATATCGAGTCATATAAAATAACCTCCAAATAAATACGAGTGGAAAAACTGGAGTATAACATAAAAAAACACACTAAATTTGCATCATTAGAATATAACACTAAAAAACTTTCGCTATTTTCAGGTGAATAACGCATGTAGGTGCATAGATTTTTATACAATGATACAAGGCAGGTATTTTTGAATCCAAATAACTTAAAAATATGCAATTATATTGTTGTACAATTTAGTTTAACTATTATTCGATACGTCTAAAGAAACCAGTTTTTTATTGCACTCTGTAAAGATTGACAATAAACATTTTAATATCATGAAGGGTAGCAAGTTTTTGAGACCATGCATGATGCGCAATATAACGACAAGTTTTATTTACAGTCGTGTATGTATTTATCAGATTCCAACAGGAATCGCAAGATCTGGAACGAGTTTATGTTATTGGACACAGGATCCTGGGGTTCTGGAAGTAGATTTTACTTCAAAAACATTTGGGGTTGAATGTTACTTGAAAGAAAACAATTGTACAACAAAATCTCCCCTCGAAGACAAGGCAAGGAGGGCAGCTAATACAATGGATGTGATTGTGATTTTAAAAACTAGGGGAAAAGTTGAATGAATTTTATGTGTTGAGGAAATATGAATCGAGTAGAAGATTAGATGTTTGATTTTGATGTGTTTTAAATAATATTTGAAATATTTTTAGTTTATACCATGTTTTATTAGATTTCTAATAAAACCTTGAAATTTAATCAGTATTATAGAGAATTAACGATGAAAAAAGTGCCATTACTCGCAATAATCATCTATGAAATTATTTAAAATTTAAAACATAATATGCGTTTGTGCAATACGTTTCTTTTATTTTGACTGAATCGGTGTGGCGTTAGCGCAAAATACAGCTGATTTAAACACAATCTGTCATTCTCATCCGAAAGTTATAACAATTAGGTACTAAAGCTGACTTTAGCTGACCCGCCCACCCGTCGACCATCGACCTAACCCAAAATACAAAAATAATGTCGACTTCTTACATGAAGAAAATGGGATTTACGACATTAAAACTAAATTAAATATAGCTAATAATATATTGCACTATGTAATAGTTATCATTGATTCGGATGCGGGATGAAGTTCGGTGGGTCATAAGTTTGAAATCAAAACAATTCCTCTATAATTGCTTTACTTTAAAAAAAATCCAAGAGATGGCGGTGTAGTAGAAAATTAATCACATGTTAAACCTGTTAACTTATTGTATCTATATATTGTTGAAAGAATAAAACCAATTTTATTCTTGTTAACATCTACGATTTATTGACAACATCGTTGGCAAGGAGTAGGTATAATATACTCACCCAGTAGTCGAGAAAAGTCGTCTGGTCATGCCCTAAGCCATTTTTTGATGGGGGGAAAACGTGGGAACCAGTTTATTTACAACAGGTAATAGTACCTATCCATTGCTATTATCAATATAGTGAAGGGTGACTCGTTGCCTGTATTGAAGTGATGTCGTTATCTGTATACGTGTGTAGATAGTTGGAGGATAGGGGACATGCGCGCAAGTAGGAATTATAATGTGCGCACACCTGTTAACAGTGGCAAAGACGATCAGAATGGTTGATTTTATGGTTTAGGTGCTTTGAGGTACCGGTCACATAATTAACTAACTTACGTTATCATTAACATAACAACAATATGTCCCAGCAAGTAAAATTTCGGTCGAAAAGATAAATTTTCTTAATTAGAAGAAGTAATGATTATGCTATGCAAGTACCCTTTCGTCGCAAATACGATTCTTTTATTATTATTCGGGGCGGAGTCAAATATGTTTGAATGGTTTCCTTATCTTCTGTCTGTCTCTTTCCATTTTATTGTTTTGTTCGACTGTTCGAAGCGAGATAGCAATATAAAAATTAAAATATATTATAGCGTTTGTACTGTGAATAGGGTTGTGAAAAAGGTATCAAACTTTAATACGAGAAAGATACTAGGTACACATTTAAAAAAAATACAACCATTGCAAACGGTCAGTCAACTATTTTCCAATGCACACTTTACAAGATGCGGCTTCTATAGTACCTACCCACCTAGTACTTTATCATAGGCCTATTATAGGCTTTTAGGGGGTGTTTTGACTCAATACATTTTCGTATCAGTTTTTTTTCCCACCCTAACATTCCCACGATTTCCACCCCTGTCTGCTATAAAACAACTAACTCTCTCATTCTCTCCATATCACCCACCCTCCATTCAATGAGTTTAATCGGCTCTGTGATATGAATAATATTCCAACTTTCACACGCCGAGGGAGTTAAGTTGTGTTGACCAGGAAAACATATGGTTGTGAAACATGTACCTCAATTAATAAAACCTATAATAACATGTATTGTTTTTAAAAGAAAAATGTTAATTTAAGTTTGTTACATTATTATACCCAATACCCATGTCAAAAACGATTCACGATTTTTTTATATAATCTTTTCTGTGTAAAAACCCGAAACAAAATTTATGCGATAGAACGAAAATGACTCCTTTTTTATTTTTTTGGATTTACAACTAACACGAGACACACAAAACAGTCAAAAGTGGGGATACTATTAAAGGCTATTATCTCATAGTCCACAATGACACATAAGGTATTGGCAGCTGGTTTGGACTGACTTCAGACATTATTACGCAAGTCATTTTTAACACCTAAGGTGTTGGTTAGCTGACTGGGAGGCATATTCTCACAAATGCCTGGTCAGCAGAGCGGTTAAGCGAATCATAACAGCTTCAATGAGGAAGCATCACTGGACGGTGGAGAACAATCTGTGACACCTTCAAGACGAAGACATCTTTACAGATCCATCTATGCACATCAAACATTGGTGTTGGTGCAGTAAACACCTGATTATCCGATCCGAAATCTGACATCTTCCTATTTCCCCAACAGAAAAGCCGTTCCATACTAACTTTGATATTATATTTTATATCATTTTTTGCAATTTATTCATCTTTTTACGAGTTATAGAAGAATCCAATAAATCAAACATCGGAAGAATCTGTTCAGCCGAACTCGAGTTATAAGTGTTCGCGCTAACCCGACTTTTATTTATATTAGAGATTATTGAATCGGATAATTTCCCTTATATCTTGTAGTCGCGTGCATATTTGGTTAAAATAAATTATTTTTTGAATATCAGTATCGGATAAAATGGTTCCTACTGTATTTATGAATCGTTTAACAAAAAACTATTGATGCGTATTAAAAAGTAAATATTATTTTTATTATGTGACGTGTATCGCAAAGAAACCATTGCTCCCCGAACGGTACCGTGAGAACATGGAGACACGCCAGGCGCGCACATCCAATCGCTATCAAAGGAACATTGTCTTCATCGATTACCATCAGCTCATCGCGGTGGCGAAAATCAAATGAAAAAAAAATAATGTCATTGAGTAGTTTCAAAAACTACCACGAGGTGTCGCAGTCATTGCAGATTTTCAAACCTGTAACGCCACATGCACAAATTATATTTTAAATTTATATAAACAATTATTTTTTATTTAAACAATTGATATGCGAGAAACCTCTCCCTTTGAAGAGTTTTTGAGCAATCGATGTTCGGCGTACGCAAATGCACAAAACAAATACATTTTTTTATGTTATTATTCTCTCTTAGCATTATTCCCTTTTCAATGGAACCGGCTTAAATGATTTTCAAAATCTATAACGCACAAATTTAGATATAATTTTGCTATTTTATATATAAAGTGGTCTTAATTCTAAGAAAACCGGCTCGGAGCACATAGTTTTGATGTTTTCCAAGTACATAACGGAAATAGAAAACATTTTTTTGTCATTTATAGATACTTATACATATGACAAAAATATCGGCTAGCAGTACGTAAAGTATGAAAATATTACTTTAGATTTTAATATATGAGATCAAGATATTATATCCAGTTAAAAATTCACACGGTGTATTTCACGAGATGAGGTTTGAGGATCTTCACTGAGACATGTCCAGTAGCGGAGAATCCCACCATTTTCACGGCTGACTTATCACCTAATGCACATCAGCTGTCAGTTAGGTTTCAATGACATGTTTCAGTTGTATACTATATTCAATATTGTATAATCACGAAAGAATATTGAGAAACATTATAGAAACTACTTTGATACCATATAGGTACATATATAACACACATATATTATAAAATTTAGAAATTTTTTCAACTGTGCTTTGTTATTCTTCGACTACAAGGATTTTCCCCTACTCCCAAGAAAAAAAGTTTAGTTAGGTAAAACTCCAGTTAAGTTACTTCCTCTGTAGAAAAAAATGCATATTTTTGTAATTGATATACTAATTCGTTTATTTTTTTATGGAAACAATAAAAAATAATATGGTGTATCATTTAAAATATTTTGTAATCATTAGTGAAATAATTGGGTTCTGTTACAGCATATAAAATATTGGACCAGCAAATTAATTTATGGATAAAATTCAACCGTTTAAATTCAAACATAAAAAGTAACTGTTATTTTTGCTATAAAATGTTTGGTACCATAATTAAGTAATATCATGATTTTATTAGCTCTTAAAATTAAAGGTTTCTAAGCGGAGGACGATCCTTTTAATTCCTTGAACGCAGAACTACTCATGGATTGCGTTAGATGACAAAATTACTTAAAAAGAAACAAAATAACCTGTGCTTATACTTTAATATA